>JAFVLL020014180.1:0-33815 GCA_021397915.2 Tor tambroides | reverse complement strand
AAACTCTCACTCAAATTCTGAAAAGATTATATAAAGAAATCAAGAGGCACAACATCACACATTCTAGAATATTCATGCTCAGTCATAATCACCATAACTACAGTGTAAATACAAGTTAACACAGTGACTGTTAGAGTCCTGCAATATTCAGCAGCTCTGTATCATTGTATCAGTATATTTTGGGTGTGCAGGTCCACATTTCTATGTTATATCTAGATTAAAAAAAATTTTTTTCAGTGCTTAAAGAGTAAAATGATCAAGCATCTCATTAAGAGGTACCACCGATGTATATTTTGGGTTCCCCAAAGAACCTTGCATTGAACAATTCTGACAAAAAAAAAATTCTTGGTGTGAAGAAATAATCTGAAGAACCACTATAAAGAACCATTTGTGCAGTGGATAGGTTCCACCGGATGTTCAAAGTTTTTCATGGAACCACAGATGCCAATATATAATATATATATATATATATATATATATATATGTATATGTATATATTTAAGACTGTACTGTACATTTGTACTGAAGTGCAACCTATTGATTTCAAACACAGAAGATATCTCTTATATCTTCTTATATCTCTTAAAACTGGGAAAAATGCCACAATTCTTTCTACTGATGTATGGTTTGTTAGGATAAGACAATATTTGGCTGAGATACAACTATTTGAAAATCTGGAATCTGAGGGTGCAAAACAATCATAATACTGAGAAAATTGCCTTTAAAGTTGCCTAAATGAAGTTCTTAGCAATGCATATTAATAATCAAAAATTAAGTTTTGATATATTTACACAGGAAATTTACAAAATATCTTCATGAAACATGATCTTTACTTAATATCCTAATGATTTTTGGCATAAAAGAAAAATCAATAATTTATTTTTGGCTATTGCTACAAATATACCTATAAGACTGGTTTTGTGGTCCTGGGTCACAAATATGTTTTACAATCATAGAAAAGTGTTTAAGATAGACAACCTATAGTAATTAACCTTATAATTCACACCTCTCACATAATGAACCTCTCTGCAACAGAACTGTCTGTGATTGCTTGCAGTTCTCCACCACTGCATGATGACCATTTTGATGGAAGTAGATCTATAACAGAATGAGTTAGACCTTTCATGAATAGTTTATTGTGGAAATTGTAATGGTAATCTCAAATATTCGGATAACTTTTGAAGTCATAGTTCCTAGACAGGGAAACTGTTTTGGGTATTTTAACAGAATGTGCTGTCACTGAAAAGTAAAGCCCCCTCTGAGATGCACTGCGAGTCTTCAGGTGTACCAAATGACCTTGTAAAGGAAATGGTAAGTGTCCTGTGAAAAAACACATTCTGTGTAACCGGATGTAGTGAAGGGGAATCTGAGGTATGCCTGCCTCTCCCGCCCCTCCCCTTTGCTGTTTCTGTCATCTCGTCGCATCTTCTCTCATCTCCTCTTGCGCACCGCGACTAGTCCTTCATCTACCTGGCTGCTCAGAAAACCGTTCCCACTCCATCGCTGGGGAAAACCACGCGTTCAGCGACCTACAGCCGCTGACGTAACGATGCCAGGTACCGAATAACGTCGAGAAGAAAGAAAATATCTTTAACCCTCACGCGCGTCCACCTCCACAAAGTCACGCTCCGATACGCACGACCACACGCGGCAGATGCTTCCCCGTCCTCGCTGAGATGATGGCTCTGTGGACGCTCTTCTGCATCCTCGCCATTGTGAAAAGTAAGTTATCTGGTGAAAGCAGGGGAAACGCTACTCTGAGGCTTTTATTCGCGAAACCGGTCGTACGTAATGCAGGTTGCTGCGCGATCAGTCATGTATATGATACTGGCATAGAAGAAGGGATGTATGGAAGCAAACCGTAGCAAACCGTTTGGTGATGGAGAGATGCTGGGCGCTGGACTATGAATCTATACAATCACTCTGGTAATGTGGTAATATTTCACGTGTGACCGGATACATTATGTCCATATTTTCCTGTAAGTTGCGCACAGCGCGTAATGTAGCGCATTAATATAGAATCACGGCGGCGGCATGTTGGCTGTTTCTCATTGCACGCAGAAGTGCTGAGCAGCGGTTATGGCACTGTAAGCCTGAATGATAATACACATCATTATTGCAATGAGCCGCAACCGCCACAACTGCTGAGATGTGATTTTTACAGTCTCTCTGGGGTCGCCTCTTGACGGAGATAACATTTAATTTGTGTTTATCACTCAGCACTGCCCCGCAGGAATGGATTGGATAGTTGCAAAGCTTCTGTTAAATTGTCATGTTCATAAAGCGAGGTTGCAGAAATGGCTTGAAGTGTGCGTGTGGAAACATAAGGCATGGGTCTTTAACCCCCTGATGCATGCATTATTAAATCACTTTAGAAAAAGAAAGTTTCATGTTTGTTTTTACTTCAAAACAAGAATCTAATGATTCCAACCCAGATGTTACACATCTGTCACCATGAATTTAGGGTTGTGTTGTAAAGTGATCTAAGTAAATGACAATTTGTTGATAAGCCAAAAAAAAAAAAGAAAGAAAGAAAGAAACCTAGTATGAATATCATAAAGAATTATTATATTATTCATATAATATTCATATTATATTATATAAATCCCTGATGCTGTTGCTCTGTATTCACATAATGAAATAAAATTACATACTTCATTAATTTTCGCATTATAAAAATTACATCATTGATTTATTTTAAATATTCCTATAATATTCTAAGATAATCACAATAGAATTTTGTGGAAATCTCCATTGAAATGCTTAGTAAACACATACCCATCAAAGTCCAATTCAGTGGAGAGACGTATCTTCAGTTGTGGGAAGAACACTACAACGAAAAATGTGACCGTGATTTGCTGAGAATTATTCACCCTCAGTTCATTCATGATATAGATGAGTTTGTTTCTTCATAAGAAAAGATTTGGAGAAATTTATCATTACACAAATGGGTGCCATCAGAATGAGAGTCCAAACAGCTGATAAAAACATCACAATAATCCAGTTCATCAATTAACGTTTCACAAAGTGAAAATATTCATTTTTGTAAGAAACAAATCCATCCATTGCCAAAATATGATTCCGTTATCCTTAATAACACAATCCATAATAATATCTCTAGTGAATGGATGGCCTGAGGGTGAGTACATTTTCAGTAAATCTTCATTTTTGGGTGAACTATTCCTTTAATAGTGAAGTAAATGTAACATCACACACTCTGAATGGTTAAATGACTTTAGGGTTTAGAGGGATCAAAATAATAATAATAATAATGATTATAAAAAGTAACATTTATAAAAAAAAAAAAAAAAAAAGAAAAGAAAAAGAAAGAAAAAGTTATTTGCTTCAAAATGTTACCTGATGATCTATAACAATCTATTGTTGGTGTAACGTAATATAGTCTAATTCAGTCATTTTTATACTTATTTTTTATTGTTTTTTTGGTTGAGAACAGAAGAACACTTTACATAACAAAAACAGGAAAAATTAAATAATTCAACAAATAATAAAATAAATAAATTAAAGTATAACGAAGGTTGCCACACATTACATATAAACTTTCAGGAATAAGAAAAGATTGTCATATATTACATATAAATCTTTAGTCATTTCACCAATACATTATATCAGTAAACAATTATATACATTTACAAATGCAAACATCTAGACCACCAAGGAGCTTGTTAACCATTTCCTCCATTTGTGCTCAAAGATTTGCATTTGCAGCCAAAGTGTATATGTCTAACCTCTGTTACTATTTGGAATCAGTCTTCTCTTGTAGGTGGGACTTCCTTGTACCATTTCCGTGTTATCGCCTTTTTACTTCTTGCCAGTAAAATTTTAAATAAATATTTATCATCTTTCCCAACCTCATCTGGGATATCTCCCAAGTAAAGAACATAAAATGATATAGGTATATGCCAATTCAGTCATTTTAAAGAATATATTTCATTTAAGATCATTTAGATCTTACCACAGCTCACCTGTCAAAACATTTTGATAATGTAATGGTTGCCATTTCCCACACTGAATGAACAAGAATTCTAACTGAAAAAGCTTAGCATGAAAGAAAAAATAAATAAATGTGCATGCACACACACACATTGCAGGCTGGTGGAAATCGGCTTAGGTCCTCCTTTCTAAGTGTCAGACCCCAGAAGGCGAATTCAGTTAATTAACTCTGACTACAAGCAAATGAGTAAAAGAACGAATGACCGTCAGATATGTGGTGAAAGGGTTTGTTAGGGTCAAAAAAGAGGAGGGCCCTCACTCCACCATCCCACATCCTTCAAGCTCATAGCCTTCTTTTCCTCCTGGTACAGTATAAGCATGTTCAGATTCTCTTAGCAGCATCACAAGGATAGATATAGTACTACTACATTAGTTTATTAGACTCACTAGACAGTTAATGCAGTTACCCACCCAGTCATATTAGATAACCATTAACTGAAGAGGACTGAAAAGGTTGTTATTGTGATGAACAGACATGCATCCAGTGTGTGAATGATTAGGGTTACGTAATACACACATAAGGAGTATAGCAGTGGTCTGTGGCCTGTTCTCTCATTAAGTGGCATCAAGTCAGAAGCACTGACCTGTATTACATGTTTAGCTTTTGTTCAGCTAAAACCCATCTCTCCTGGTATTTTAGTTGCTATAACTCTTTTCAGGATAAAAGCCGCTATCACTCGCATTACCAAATTTAAATGTCTGTTCTGCTGCTGAACTACAAGAAAAGTGAAACATTGCAGGTGTGAGTTTAAAGGGAAAGCTCCCCCCAAAATTTTGATGCTTCAGAAGGTTCATAAAGACATAAAAGTAATCCTTATGAATTGCTTAAAGGGATAGTTCACCCAAAAATGAAAATTACCCAATAATTTACTCACCCTCAAGCCATCCTAGGTGTATATGACTTTGTCAGAGTTATATTAAAAATGTCCTGGCTCTCCCAATCTTTATAATGGCAGTGAATTCTCATTTGAGATTTTGAAGCCTAAAGAAGTTCATCCATCCATCATAAAAAGTGCTCCACATGGTTCCAGGGTGTTAATAAAGGCCTTTTGAAGCGAATAAATGCGTATATATAAGAAAAAAAAAATCCATATTTAAGACTTTATAAACCGCAATCTCTAGCTTCCGCTAACTGTTGTACGCACATTCATAAGAGAGTGGTGTTCCAGCGGATGATATAGGACCTAGTCGTAGCGTGAGCTCTGGTGAGAATATGCTAGTCTTGCGAGAACCAAGTTTTGTTTACAGCAAAGGAAAATCAGTCTCCTCTTGGCTTACATCGAAATCCTCCAACATTTTTCTTTACAAATCCTTCTTTTGTACTTCTAATTCGTGATCAGTGTTTTGTTCTTTCCTCTGCGCTTCTGCATTCGTCACTTCTCACCGGAGCTTATGCTATGCCTACATCCTACGTCATCCGCTGGAACGTCATTGTCTCGTGAACGCGTAGCGGAAGCTACAGATTACAGTTTATATTTTAAATATGGAGATTTTTCTTACACAAATGCACATTAACCCTCCGGAGCCATATGGAGCACTTTTTATGGTGGATGGATGCACTTTTTTGGGCTTCAAAATCTCAACCCACATTCACTGCCATTCACTTCATTCAAAGAAGAAAGTCATATACACCCAGGATGGCTTGAGAGGGAGTACATTTTTTGGTTGAACTATCCCTTTGATACTTATAAAGATTGTGTCTTCTGAAGAGGCACAATTTTTATATGTGAATAAAAACCTAAATGAAATCTTTTGACCAAATAAAGCGATCATGTCTCTTCAGAAAACTTGGATTAAACTGCTCAATTCATATGGATCCCTTTTCAAATGTATTTATAAATGTTTTGGAGCATCAAAGTCTGGTGCAGTGGATTTTTAATCAAGGGACAAAAATCTCTCTGGTTTCATTACAAAGATCTTCACTTGTGTTGATGAATGAAAAAGAATGAAAGTCTTATGTGTTTGGAACGACATGAGGGTGAGTAAATGACAGAATTTTCATTTTTGGTTGAACTATCCCTTAATAGTGCTACTTCCACCACATTTTACCTAATTTATTTAGTATAACCTAATGTAATCAGTTTGAGTCAGTAATATATTAAATAAAATTTAGTAGATAATAGACAGACAAATAGATAGATAGATAGATAGATAGATAGATAGATAGACAGATAGATAGATATGTGTAGATGTACCTGTAATGTTACAACTTAAAGCACATTTTTGTTACCTGGCAAAATATGTTTTTGCAGCAAAAAGTGCTGTACAGGCGTATAGTAGGATAGAAAGGCACAGTATTAATAGGCACCCACCCAGCCAAAATATATTGTGAATCAATATTCAGTTCCTCTCACCTCGTCCATTCTGCCCACGCATTAACTGTAATTAATGTCAGCAAGTCGGTCCTGGCTCTGCTTGAACGGCTTTCTGTTCGGCCTCTCTTTATCAAGGAGGAGAAGATTTGGCAGTGATTTGGACTAAATACAGCTTCGGCCTTGAGGGAGCCGTAAAAACAGACAAAGCCTGTTGTGGAGTGACTTATCTACCTTTATCTACCGGCTAATCGATGGTGGAGACACAGAGGGTCGAGCCCTCTCCACCTCCTGCATTATAGCTCTGCTACAAATTCACACCCAGGAATCAGACTTTACAACATACCACTACATAAGCCAAAGATGAGATGGATGGATGGATGTTTTCAAACAGAGCACACTGACTGGAAGCGGACGGTGGAACAGGAGGCAGACTTTGGCATGGAATAGTCAGGCGAGAATCAGTAGACAGCATTTGGTGTGTTTCTTCAAGAACGTGACAGATCTCAAAGCTGCGGGCTTGCATACTAATCAAATTACATGTACGCAAACTTGCCCATGCATGTATCACTGTCTTTCCCATTTGCACACACGCATAAAGAGATGCGCATTTTGAGGGGTCAATAAAGAGCAGTGAGTGTAGGTGCGGATGGGAGGTTCACCTCCTGGTCTATTTTAAGCTTTTATTATTCACACCTCAGCACACACACACTCCTCCTTGCAGAGTCTGTGTCTCTCCCTTACTTTCGGTTAAACACACTGACTCTCAAAGGACTTTCAAGGACGTTCTGGCATCTTCTTTTAGTACATAACCCGATCGCAAACCCCACCTTGCCTCTCAGTGTTTACGCACTTAAAACTTCTCCATCTAGTTCAAATGAACTGTTTTCTCAAAACCTTAAGTTCTGTCATCATGTCATTCCAAACCTGTATGGCTTACTTTCTTATGTGGAACACAATAGGGAGATTATTTTCCATCCAATTACCGTACAATGAATATGTAGCTTTCAAGCTACAAAAATGAGCACAAAGCTTTGTGAAGATGATCCATGTGCTTGTGCACTTTATTCCAAAACTATTTGAAGCCATACAATAGCTGTGGTTGAGAAGTAGATCAAATTAAAGTCTATTCTGTGAGCTGGTAACCTGAGAACTGACTGAGTCATCTAGAACTAGATCAGTCAGTTCGTGAACAAATCTTTCAATCTTTTTCAGTTTTGTGAACTGGATCGATCGATTTGTTAATATGAACTACTTGTTCACTAGTCGGACATCACTTCTCTCATGAACACCAATAGTAGTGCTAGAAAGAAGACTGATGGTATTGATCTGAGCATCTAAGGAATATATATATTTTAAGCTATACAGACCACTTTTATGCTACTTTTGTTGTGAATTTTGTATCATTTTTGAAGCTGTAAAAGTTCAATTCATTGAAATTGCATGTAAAAGATATCTGTGCTTTACAGAAGAAAGAATAACATTAAATGATAATCATCTTTTATAAATCTACACCACCATTCAAAAACTTGGTGTCAGTATGTTTGTTTTTTTAAAGAAATTTATACTTTTATGCAGCAAGGTTGCATTAAACTGATTAAAAGTGACAATTATAAAATATTTATATTACAAATAAATACTGTGCTTTTGAAATTTCTATTCATAAAGGAATCCCGAGAAAAGCATCTGGTTGACACACCATTGTTAGCACAACTGTCTTCAACACTGATAATAAGAAATATTTCTTCAATATCAAATCAGCATTTTAGAATGATCATGTGACACTGCAAAATGGAGTAATGACTGCTGAAAATTCAGCTTTGCCATCACAGCAATAAATTAGATATTATACAAAAACATTAAAATGAATTGTAAAATAAAATTGTAATAATATTTCACAATACGACCGTTTTTACTGTATTTTTGATCAAATAAATGCAAAAACAATAAAAAGTCTTACTGACCTCAAACTTCTGAACAGTAGTGTACATTGAACACACAAACTCTATTTTTCTTTCCTTTCTACTTATCTTATATTCCTCTGTTGTTTTCTCTCTCTCTCTCTCTCTCTCTCTCTCTCTCTCTCTTTTGCTGTTTCATGTAGATTGTGGCTTATATGCAGATATAACATGCTTACATTGCGCTCTTGTCATCTGATCTGTAGGTCAGTCATGTTGGCTCAACACTTTAGCCCATCTAGATAAGGCAGTGATCTGGCACTCTGGTCTGCTCTCATATCTCTGATCCACAGACCGTTTCAGCAGCCAACAAATGATACTGATGTTTTCCAATTTCACACAGATATCCAACCAGCATGTCTCACATGCTAATCTTCTACAGTAGTTGGAATATCTGTCAAAAAAGCTTAAAGACCAGAGGTCTTCAGCCTTTTCATGCCAAGGACCCCTTAGCCAGAGGGAGAGAGAGAGAGAGAGAGAGAGAGAGACTGTTGCATTTTAAAGCTGGCTGCATGATTACAATGCATATGGTACCATATTAATGTATTTACATACATATGAATGTATTTACATATTTTCATTGTGAAGCCATTAAAATAATCATTGACATAATTATACTTGTATATTATACAGTACTATACTTTACATTTAGCTTCTTTAGGTTTCTTTTTGTTTAACACTTTAGTATTTTTGTTTAACACTTTTTTATTATTTAGAAAGAAATCATGAATTGCCATATGTGTTAAGTGAGGTAAAAAGCACAGAACTGTGATTCAGCAAAGACCTTATGAATATTCATAACTCATTACCTTATTTATTCTGTGTTGACCTTTTGTTCATTATATTCTGTCATCAGGCAAAACACATGCCCAGATTATTTGTAGAGAAAGATGGACTATGATGTTCTTGAGATGTCAAGAATTTTCCTGGGGGACAGAAAGAGAAAGCAAGCAAGCAAGCAAGTAATGTGGAGAGAAAAGAGGCTTTTTAACCTTTAGCTTTTTGGATGGCATGGCAAAAGGCTTTTAATAACAGTAGAGCTTTAGAATTTATTTTATGGGGAACAACTTAAAAACAGCTACAGATTAATTAAAGAATATGAGATCTTATATTCATCAAATTCACTTTTTAATGTATTTAAGGTTAAATTATGATTTGAGAAAGAAATCGAATGAAACATTTGAATACAAAAATGTATTTTTATGTAAACACTTATATATAATAATGAATGCATTTCATTACTTACAACAGGGCCTTGATGGTCAGGTGTATTAATTTCTGATGAGCAGCTGTTTTTTTAATCCAGATGTGCCCATGTGTTGCCAAGCCAATATTCCTTCTAGATGAGCGCAAACAAGCTCAGACAAGCCATTCCAAATCAACCAGACATAAACCTGCCAACACAAGCCGGACTAATTGTAAACACTCAATTTTCAGAACCATTTTGTGTCTATGGAGCATATAGTGATAGTACAGAAGAAAGCCAGACCCAGAAACAGCAAACAATGCATGAAGGGAAGCATAACAATAAAACAGGTTCAGAGTGCTATTGATCCTTTTACAGCACATTTAAGAGGGCACTGTACGTTCAAAGCTGAATAAGAGTGTCGTTGAACTGCTTAAAGGCTGATATTTTGCTCCAAGACTTGTGCACAAATGCTGTGATTACAACCTTTCATGCATCAATCAGTAATGCTAATGCAGTTTTATTGCACAGAATGAAAGAACAGTCTACATATCTAATGATTCTTATGACATAAAATGTCATTCTGAAATAACATTACGATTTTGAGCAATTTCTAATTCTGCTGGTAAATGAAAAAGTGACATCAAAACCATATTTTGAGAGGTAGAATTTGGGGACATACTGTCAGGCAGGATTATCCTGTAAAGAAGACAATGTCAGCCAGATGAGCTTATGAAGCCGACTCCCCTCGTGTCCTTGTGGAATGGATGCAGTATGTGTGATGCAATGCGATGTGCGGTAACACGATAGCTTTCTATGGCCAGCCATTTGTTTGGCCCATCTTTGGAAGCTTTCACCGTTATGAGTGTGCTTTAGATGCTCAGATCAATACCATCAGCTCTAAGCATCTAAAACACATCGTCCTCTTCCACCCGCATCGACTTCTCTCTTTCTTTTATCCAAAGGCATGTACTGCAGAAACGTAGAGAATAAATATAGCACAAATATGTATATAATAGCCTGAATGGAGAGCCTTATTTTGTGCAGGGGATATTTATCAGCTATTCACAGCTGAATGTATTGTATGAACACCACATGCATATGAGCTTTTTTGTATGTTGGCATTGGAATGTACTCTTTGACATCGTTGGATAGTATCAAATATAATCCTGTTTAATGTCATTTATTTATTAAATACTATGTATTTATAAGCACGATAGTACATATGTATGTGTGTATGAACTAACCTACATAAATGTGGTTTGATGAGACTGGGGAAAGGGATAAAGGGAAAGTTCACAGAAAAATGAACATTTTGTCATCATTTATTTATCCTCATGTCGTTCAAAATCTGTATGACTTTCTTTTTTTCTGCAGAACAAAAAAGAAGATATTTTGAAGAACTTTGGTAAACAAACCATTTTGGTTCCCATTTACTTTCATAGTATTTTTATTATTCTTTTTTTTTTTCAAATAAGAGTAAGTCACACAGGTTTGGAGTAACATGGGGGTGAGTAAATTCCGGAAAAAAAAATTGTCTTTGGAAAAAAAATGATGGAAAAATTATCATTTAATTTTCTGAGGAATTTATAACAAAAAATGTAAAAAAATAAATAAATAAAATTGTCACAAATTCATGTAAAGTATTTTTTGAGCTACAAAAATCTTTTTTATCTCAAAAAATTTGAGACCTGTATCCGTTCTATTTCTAGGTTACTGGTTAAATGTTATAATGACTGAAAGATACTATGTGGATTGATGAATGACAATGTGGTTGGTACCTATAATATAGGAGAAAAAGGTATATTATTATTTATGTTATTTCAAATAATAACAAGAAGTGATTATTTGCTTTGAAAACATGTTCATGGCAGATCAAATTCATTATGTGGTATTGCCGCTTTGGGCACATGTTTCTCATACCATGTAAATTTGTAGTTTGTCTGTGAGTTATTAAGGAAAATGTGAAGTATGTCAGAATTGCCCCTGGTCTCTCCTACAATATTTTTCTCTACACAAGCCAAAGCACAAGGAAACATTATAAGCACTTATAGAGAGCTGGAGAAGACAGCATCCCACTGCCTGGCTTTATATAGCACAGCAAACACACAGAGAGAGGATCAAAGAAGAGAAAACATGCTGATTTATTAAAATACCTTCTGCCTCAACACAACCCCGCACAACATTGTCTTAAAGAGGAGAGAGAGGAAAATTATGGATGGACTGAGAGAAAAGAGAATGGAATGATGAGAGGAAAGGAAATGAGGATAGTCACTGCAGCATTTGCTGAACATTAAGTCATTTCAAAACCATGGACATAAATAAGGGGTTGGTCCTCTGTTTGCTATATAATAGCTTTCAGTCTTCTGGGAAGGATTTATACTTGATGATGGAACAAACAATGATGCAGGGGTTTGTACGTATTAAGATGCTGTTGTGATCTTGATTCATCCTATGTTCAGTGGGGTTCAGGCTTTGTGAAAGCCAGTTAAGATCTTTCACACCAGACTCAGTAAAACTTTTCTATACGAACGTTGCTTTGTGTATTATGATTCTGGGGTATGCCCAGTTCTATATATTTTAAAATGTAATTTATTCATGTGTTGGCAAAGCTGAATTTTCAGCAGTCATTACTCGAGTCTTCAGCGTCACATGATCCTACAGAAATCATATGCTTATTTGGTTCTTAAGTTCTTGGTTCTTATTTTTGTGGAAACTGAGATACATTTTGTTTTATGGTTCTTTTTGATAAATAGAAAGTTTAAAAGAACTGCATTTATTTACTGTTAATTTTGATCCGTTTTAAGCATCCTTGCACACATACATCATATAATTTTCATTTCTTACTTTATTTTAATTTTTGAATTGATTTCCGCCCTGATAATGTTAGACCAGATATACATATACTCCACAAGATAAAATTACACAAATTATTCTGTTTAAAAAAGTGATTCGTTGATATCCTTGATTACTACTGAGTGTTGCCTTCTTATAATATGTAAATATCTGTTATGCAGCATCTTCATGGTATGAAAAAAGAAATCTTCATCTTCAAAATTTTCTTTGCTATTTTTAAAGCTAAACGTCTTACAGATTATGTAAGAGATATTTAAATGTATGAGAAAAAATGTTACGTAACACTCACCATATTTATTCTTATAAATGAAGACACACAAGCACACAACTCACTTTTTTTAAATGTTATGTTTAAGGAGCAGCTCCTTTAAGGCTTTTGCATTTTTAGGATGTTTAAACAGGATATGAACATTTTTTTACTCTTCCATTTGTGCTGTTGTCGACACACTCGAGCACGAGGAGAAATCTGTCAAAATGTGAACTTACATCGGTATACTGTATTTAGTGTAGAAAGCGTCAGCGGTTATAAGGGGTCCTATTTGCTTTTGACACAATGTTCATGTCCGGTGTAGACAGAGCGAATGAACGCCAATGGACGGGGCCTATGGTGCAATGATGTATAATTATTCATCAACGTCTTGCAACTACCACGTTCAAGGCCCAGAAAGGCAGTAAAGACATTGTTAAAATAGTTCATGTGACATAAGTGATTCAACCGTAATGTTATGAAGCTACGAGAATGCTTTTTGTGCTCAAAGAAAATAAAAATAATGACTTTATTCAACAATTTCTTCTCTTCCATTATCAGTCGGCACATGTGTGTGGTGCTGCTGACGCAAGATTCGGCATTCTGACATAGAACTCGAACGCGCTGCAGCTTGTTTACAAGCTGAGGAATGCACACAGATGTGTTGTGGTACTCTCGTGAACATGCGAAAAAGACTGACACAGAAGAGAAAAAATGTTGAATAAAGTCATTATTTTTGTTTTCTTTGTGCACAAAAAGTATTCTCATAACTTCATAAAATTGAGGTTGAACCACTGATGTCACATGGACTATTTTAACGACGTCCTTACTACCTTTCTGGGCCTTGAACGTGTCAGTTGCATTGCTGTCTACAGAGGGTCAGAAAGCTCTTGGATTTCATCAAAAATATCTTCATTTGCGTTCTGAAGAAGAACGAAGGTCTCTGGAATGACATGAGGATGAGTAATTGGGTGAACTATCCCTTTAATAGTATGAAGACATTTTATATATATAAAAATTAAAGGAAAATTTGATTGCTCAAGTCATGACCCTTTTAAGACAGGAACAAAAGCATCAAAGTAGGCACACCACAGCTCCAGAGACAGAGAAGTTTTTAATTATGTTCTCACCACAGGTGACGTTTCGAGCTTAAAACACTCTTCATCCATTCTTCATTCATTCAGACTTTTCCTTTTAAGACAGGAGCAATTAAAGAAGGGAAACTGAGCAGAAAAGGGACACTGGATTTAAATAGAGATAGAGAGATTTAGAGAAGTGGATGTGCAGGTGGACATCAGCACAGAGAAGAAAGAGAGAGTTTATGGTGTGTGATTAGAGTCTTCATTGATCTGTGCCGTAGAAACATCTTTCCTGTCCACTGAACACAACAAGAGCGGCAAGAACAAGCCAATAAGAGAGGGAGACAGAGACAGAGGACAGGATGGATGAGTAGTTAGTGAGAGAGACAGAGGAATTTATTATGCTGACCCTGAGAAAGGAGAAAACAAGAAGATGGGTGAAGTGGAGACCAATATGCTACCCCATCTCAGAGAATATTTGACTTGCTTTTTATATACAGAGTCATTTTATACTGTATCTAGTAAAGATTAAAAAATATGCCACGTTCTGTGTTGATTCATATTGGTGGTAGTGTGATTAGCATACAAAGGAATGTGCTCTGTGTAACAGATTCAAGTGGGGGAAAACAGCCTTTACTTGATTTGATGAAAAAAGCTATCTCACTGGATTGATCTGTAGGTGCTATTAGTCAATTACATCAAGCAAGCATGCAACAAAGGTTTTATAAGCACGCAATAATAGGTGTCTGCCTGTCATAAAGGAAATCTGAGGCAGTGCTTTTCTGCCGTCCTGCCAAAGGCTGAAAACTGCTGTTCTCTTTACTAAAGTGCAACATGGATGCAGGGTTAACTAAAATTAAAACCATAAAAAACACATTTTTGTTACTTGAAATAAACATTAACCGAAATGATATATATTATTTACAAAAAATGACAATGTGTAAACAGTTTTTAGTGGCCAAATAAAACTGCAATATATTAAAATATTTTATTGTATATATATATATATATATTTTTTTTTTTTTTTTTTTTTTTGCATGAATTTTGTTATAACAGATTTCTGTTTCATAAATCCAAGCTGTTCTCCAGAGAGGAGGTTTTCTGTGTTTTGCAGCTGTGCCTCAGGTTTAAACAAAACTACACAGCAGATGCCACTTCCAAAAATGGGAATCTTTTTAAAATGTGGGATGTGTATTGATCTATGCTATACCACTTACAGGCAGTGATGGGGCAGATACAGAAGAGAGACTGGTGGAGCATCTTCTTAATCCAGCCCACTACAACAAACTGATCCGACCTGCAACTAATGGTTCAGAACTGGTGACAGTGCAGCTGATGGTCTCCCTGGCTCAGCTCATCAGTGTGGTCAGTGGACATGTTTATATATTGTTCTCTCATATTTACATACAATAAGCATGTGAATAAAGGTTTCATTAATCTGTTCCAGTTTTTTGGGCATGCTGTGCTTCCTTACGAATAGTACTTCATTTAATCATAACACTAGTTCCCTTCAGAAGAGTTCAAACAAATATGTCAGCCTTGACAGAGCCAGAGCATTTAATGAAACCCTCTTGTCTATTCAACATCTCTTCTGTTTTCAAATTTGGTCGGTTTTCAATGTGGTATTATGTATCTTAGCTCAGTAAGCCTACTTAGGCCTAAAATGGAACTGTGACATAATGCAGTTAGGCTTAGAAGTCTCTATATTAGCATGATTTTTAGAGTAAAATGATGTCAGTATGCTGTAAAAAGCGTAGTATGGACAACAGGAAATAGCCATCTCTATTCCCACAGGTGCAGCAAATTACCCATGCTTACTGACCACTCATCATTCTATGCTAACCGCTCAGCTGTCAGCCAATTACATGCTTCCTTCATGCTTGTAATGCACTGTCTGTAAATCAACAGCTCACTTACCTGGGCTGAAAGCTGGAGGAAAGTGATGTCATTCCTGTGTAATTCATCACTGGAGGGCTGGCAGGGGCTTCTTAACGTCCTTGTTCCATCAAAGAAGCATTGCGCTCAAGAATGTAGCCTTAAAGGGAATAAAAAGAGATATTAAACCATGAAATGATGAACAATGATGAATACTTTTTTTTTTTTTTTTTGTAATTGATATTATATTATATTTATATTATTTAATATATTATAATAATATATTTAATACATTTTAATAAATGCATGAATAAATCTATATCATTTATTTAAATGTGTTGATCAAAAACAGATTTATTTTTATTATTTAAATTAAATTTTATAATTTGCCTTGATTTTTACTTTTCTCTGTCTGCTTGGTGTTATTATATTACATTATATTATATTATATTATGATATGTTATAATAATAATATATTTAATCAATTTTAATTAATGCTGGAATAAAATAAATTATATAATTAATTGAAATGTGTGGTTCAAAACACAGATTTATTTTTATTACTTGGTATTCTAAAAATGTATAAATAAATGTATAAATCTAGAAAGGTATTCTTATTTATTTTTATTATTAAGTTGTATTTAGTTTGCATTTTGTATCAGCTTGTAACATATCTCTCTCTGTTTTTTTTTCCTGCACAGCATGAGAGAGAACAGATCATGACCACCAATGTCTGGCTTACACAGGTCAGTCAATACTTGCATTATTTATGCCCCATTTTATCTACATGCACTGTTTTCACAGACACACATTTGTTTTTCTATCATTGTTGTTGATGTTCCACTGATTTCTATTAAAGCTTACTAAATTATTCATTTTTTTTAAATATTAACTTTAAGTGTGCATTCACAATTAAATACCTAATATCAACAGGGACCAATAATTAAAAATCTCCCACCATAATTAAAAAACAAACATGTGGGTATGAGTGTGAATATGCAGAATATTCACTCTCAGTTTGAATTGAAATGTCAATCTGAGCCATCAGTATCTCACAAGTTGTTATTACATACAAAACAATCCATGAAAATCTGTTTGTACAGATACAGTACTCTCTTACACATCTCTCTTTTTTTCTCTCTCATTCTTCATCTTTCTGTCACTCCCTCTCTGAATCATCTGCTCATGGTCACTATGACCATAGATGTCATTTGGCAGGAGTTATTGCCGCTGTCAGTACAGGTTACCCATAAAACTTTGCCACTGTGGGTGTCTTTCCTAGCCAGAGAGTGTGTGTGTGTGTGTGTGTATGCAATTGGTGTGTCAGAGTAAAAAATGTAGTATAATTACATTAGTGGTCACTATCTGGTCAAAACCCACCAGGAAGTGTGTTAAATGACCATCATTAGACATTTATCACTCTTTTTGTGTGTATTAATGTGACTACCATTAGCTAGGCTACGCCTTTTGACAGCTCTCATTTGCAGTCTGTTTAATCTGTCAGCATTTATGGCCTCAAGTAATTATTTTTAATCTTCTAATCTAGTTTATTAGGACATTTCTATTAGTAATGAATAGTGACAGATCATTTATACATACGCTAAATATACTGCTAATTGACTGAGAGCAGTGGTGTGTGTGACAGATGAACATGATCTTAACAGCATGTGGAATTGGTTACACCTCCTGTTCACAGGTCAACGAGAAATGCCGGTTTCATAACACGAGGAGGGAAATGTAGGAGAAAAGGCCATAAATTGATAGTGTATTTCACTTTTATCCAAAGGGTCTAGGTTTTGCAGTAAACTTGTGCTAGTAGGTGTTGTAATTACATTATCTGGCTACAAAACACATCTTTCTCCATTGACAGCCATTCAAAAGAGTCTGTTTATTCTGCCATTGAGATTAATGGAAATCCTAATGGATTGCTTTGTCCAGGGATCATAGCCTCTCTTGAGTCTATCATGGTTATTTATTTTCACTCTGTCCTCAGGAGTGGCAGGACTACCGGCTAACATGGAACCCAGATGAGTTTGATGGCATGAAGAAGGTCCGTCTTCCCTCCAAACATATTTGGTTACCTGATGTTGTTCTTTACAACAAGTAAGTCTTAAAGATCATCCCATTTTTGGCTCTTGTGAATTTACTTATCTAGTCTGTTTATCACTGTCTTCATCATATCTGATCCTTTCTTTCCATCACCCATACCTTTCCTCTGTCATTAGAGGGTAGATAACATCCCTGCTTATCAGTCTTTGTCTCATTAGCAGTGTTCCCGTGTCACATTACATGACCTCACTGTAAATAAAGCATGTTCCTCCTCTCTCACTGTCATGGCACGCAGTGGAAGATGTTTTAAATTCAAGCTAATTAACACCAGACTCCCTCCTGTGTTTGTCTTAATGTATCATTGATAAACTCAATGTAGAGACACCCACAAACAGGCCCCACAAGCTCTCAGTAGATTGAAGTTCCATTTGCTACTATTGTTATGATATTTTCTGGATTATGTACCTAGCAAATGTGATGTGTCTGTACCAAATGCTTGAACCAAACGGTTACATAAGGCACTTACATTTGAAGTGAACAGGGTCAGGCAGTCAATATTAAAATACACTGTATTAAAAGTATCGCCACAAGATGTAATCAGTATATGTAGGGATGCACAATGTCTTGCCATGTGACTTGTGTGCTCTACCTTGTCTGGGTAACGATGCTTAAAGTTAACTTCAAGGTCATGGGTTTGATTCATACTGCAGCAAATGCACAAGCTGATAAAACGTATCCTCTGAATACAAAGTGGCATCTGCTAAATTTGCAAGTTTAAATGTCTGTTGTCATGATTACATAAACTCGCAAACATTCACACAATACAGTATGTGCAATGATACCAGAAAATGAAGTTGCAAAACTGTAAAGCTGTAAAGCACTGTTTACATGAAGCAATCTCTATCTACAAATTACTGTAAATTAGTAATGCATAACCAAAAGTTTATGCCCCTAGAAAAGTAGTCCCAGCTGAAAAAGGACAATTTTGACAACTTTAACTCAATATTAGTGCACCTTTTAAAGAAAAAATAAATAAATGTGGTTGCTTTTTATGTTACTGTATCAATTTGTGCCTTTAAAAAAATGAGAGATGAGTCTAAGCAGGCTTTCACACTAGCACTTTTGGTGTGCACATGGTTTCATTTGACATTAGAGTTTGGTTCATTTGAATAATGTGAATGCTGTTTTCTGAACTTCTGAACCATACCTGAGTCTGTCTAAGGGATGGTAGTATATGCAAACTCTGGTGCAGTTCATTTCTGATATGAATGCGCAATTGTATTAAAATCACAGAAGTGAACCGCTACTGATGACGTATAAATTGGTCAAAATGTGTATTATGTGTTGTCTCACTTACTTTCCTGACAAGCTTGACTGAAGTGCTACAAGCAGAGAGAATTTCTATCTCATTTCCACTCACCTTCAGTAGAAATTGAGTTCCGCGTTCTTTTTAACCTTTGAGTTATATTTGGTTAGAGATAGAAGGGATACAGCTACAGCTACCAGGGCTTACTGGGCATGCGCACATCAATATTGCGTCATTTTCAACAGTATCCATTCATTTTGCTGTGTTATCCTGCATCGTAGTTTCCTAGCAAAAAGGGTAAATAGCTGCTACTCTGGTGACGCAAATGTACCAGGGTTTCTGCAGATTTTTTAAGCTCAAATTTAAGACATTTTAAGACCTTTTTTAAAACCTGCACAAATAAAATGAATACTGTATGAACAGGGTAGGGCAATGTCTATGGTAACATATTAAACTGTAAAATGACTGTAAAAAGCATAATACATTTCACAAAAAGATTTATAAAATGATAAACTTCACATTTCAACCTTTAAACCATTTTTAAGAAAACGGATGAGTCAAAAGTATCAGTTATTATATTAATTTAAGCAATTATTATCAATCAATTATTATTGTAATTAAATAACATTTTACTGTCTTAATTGTTTATATTTTCATAATGTATTATCTTCTTGTCGATCCACAAGTTCACATTTACAACTCTGCGTATTTGCAGCGTAAAAACATGGGTTGATTTTCAGCAGATGGGCTTATTGAAAATGCACATTCATTCTCTGCCAGCAGGTGGCGCTTTCTGAATGGCAGAAATATAGAGATTTCCCTGGTACAAAAAGCAGCGCAGCACCTAACTTTGAAACAAGCAGTGCTCATGTTTATTTAATGAAATTATAGCCTTTTGAAGTTTAATTGTCACATTCAGCCAAATCATAATTGTGACCCTGGATCACAAAACCAGTCTTAAATAGCACTGGTATATTTGTAGCAATTGCCAAAAATGCATTGTATGGGTCAAAATTATCGATTTTTCTTTTATGCCAAAAATCATTAGGATATTAAGTAAATATCCTATTTCAATTTCCTACCATAAATATATCAAAACTTAATTTTTGATTAATAATATGCATTGCTAAGAACTTCATTTGGACAACTTTATAGGTGATTTTTTTTGCATCCTCAGATTCCAGATTTTCAAATAGTTGTATCTCAGCCAAATATTGCCCTATCCTAACAAAGCTTTCAGATGATGTATAAATCTCAATTTCAAAAAATTGACCCTTATGACTGGTTTTGTGGTCCAGGGTCACAATTCTTGTCTTTCTGTCCCCAATTTTAAGACCTCTTGAAATCATAATTACAACTTTCTTGTACCATTTAAGACTTATTATGGCCTTAAATTTAAAATTTAAGACTTTTTAAGGACCTGCAGAATCCCTGATGTACTGTGGTTCTGAACCAAAAACACAGCGTGAACGCAGTCCAGCAGAAGGATGGGGGATCAGTCGAACTCTGGTCCCGGCAATCGATCCTAAATTATTTTATGTGATAGTTGACATTATGCCATAAATGCTATTGATAAAGCTTACTTTGAAGTGTTACGTTCCCAATTAGGTTCTAGGGGTAAAAAGGGAAGTAACAAAAGCATCCCGGAAGAGAGAGATAGGTTTGAACCATTCCCAGTCCCAATAACCAGTACACAAGGTAAGATGTCAATAAATTTATTTACTACAAACAAATAACCTATCTACAGTGAAAAATAATCCTCAAACAAACAATTACAACAAAAAGAAGCATCTCTTCAGGAGTGGGTGAAGCCAAAACAACAAACAAAAGATTACTACCTACCAGAAGAGAATTTAATTAACCTACAAGAAAAATAAATACAAAAACAACAGAATTCTTACCTGACTTCCTAACTAGCAAAAACAGGAGAAAAACAACAAAAGAAAATGGCACCCGACTCCCTACTGCTCCGACACTAAAAGAAAACAGACAAACGACCCAAAACTGTGCACTACAGCCACACCACACTTGGAGTTTAGTTTTGAATATAAGCTTAACACATAAAATGGCACAACACAGCCATAACACCAATATTAAGCTTAACATACACACACTAACAAGAGCAACACACTCATGCTCTTGGGAGAAGGAACCTCTCCCTGGCTCATTCTCTTGATCTTCTTACATACTGGTTCCTCTTGACATTCACAAGGAGCAGCTGGTAGGTCCAATCACCTAGAATAGGACAGGGAGGAGCACAGAAAAATAGGACAAAGACACAACAATAACTACAACTCCCAGAAGGCCATTGGGTCCACTGGCAGCACATCATGAACGACAAACTTTAAAATTTATATGTCCTGGGACGTAACAGAAGTATAAACCATCTAATAACCTCTCTGTCTTCTTCCCCATCAGTGCTGATGGCATGTATGAGGTGTCTTTCTACTCCAATGCCGTCATCTCCTACGATGGAAGTGTCTTCTGGCTGCCACCAGCGATCTATAAGAGTGCCTGTAAAATTGAGGTGAAGCACTTCCCCTTCGACCAGCAGAACTGCACGTTGAGCTTCCGCTCGTGGACCTACGACCGCACAGAAGTGGACCTGGTTCTGCGTGCGGACGTGGCTAGCATGGACGATTTCACACCCAGTGGCGAGTGGGACATAATCGCTCTGCCTGGCCGTCGAAATGAGAACCCATCGGACCCAACCTACGTAGACATCACCTACGACTTCATCATCCGGCGCAAACCCCTCTTCTACACCATCAACCTCATCATTCCTTGTGTTCTCATCACCTCCCTGGCCATCCTGGTCTTCTACCTTCCGTCGGACTGCGGGGAGAAGATGACGCTCTGTATCTCAGTGCTACTGGCCCTCACTGTGTTCCTGCTGCTGATCTCCAAAATCGTGCCGCCCACGTCTCTCGACGTCCCTCTGGTCGGGAAATATCTGATGTTCACCATGGTTCTGGTTACTTTCTCCATTGTGACAAGCGTGTGCGTGCTGAACGTGCATCACCGGTCGCCCACCACACACACAATGCCTCCATGGGTGAAGCTGGTGTTCCTTAACAAGTTACCCGCCTTGCTCTTCATGCGGCAGCCGCGAAACAGCAGCGAGCGGCAACGTTTGCGCCAACGCCGGCGTGCCAACGAACAGCAGGAAGGTGGGCGAGCAGGTCTGGCTGCCGGGCTCATGGCGGGGTTGGGCCTGGGCGGCTCTTCGTCGGGGAGCAAAGAGAACAATGAGGCGTGCACATGCTATGTGAACCGGGCCTCAGTTAAACAGTTTGGGGCAGAGTTAGGTGGCGGAGGGGGGTCAACAGATGGACTAAATGGGATAAGGGAAGGGGGGAGAGAGGCCAGGGAAGGAGGTTCAAATCCATTGCAAAGCTCTGCTCTACCTCAGGGGAAACAGCAGCCACCTACAGTCCTCACCCAGGCTCTGCTGGCCCAGGCCTGCCCTGGGTTTGAGGAGGCTGTAGACGGAGTCCGCTTCATCGCAAACCACATGAAGAGCGAGGACGACGACCGTAGTGTGAGTCATTCTGTTTCATAATCACATATCTGAATGTGCGGATGAGTGTTTCACATTGGCAACAATAGCATGCTATCATTCATAGCTGTCATAGTTTAAATAATTCTTCCTGTTCATTGTTGTGTCTTAAATGATAGAGTAGTGCCACCGACAACCAGCTTGATGATTCAAACTAGAAATATGAGATGAGAACATTTCCTCTTGTTCAAACCAAATAACTCCATTGCTACGAAGCTAAAATTATATTAGGCCTGCACAATTAATTGAATAAGTAATTGTGATTGCAGTACGATCATAACATGCTTTGATAATTGGAATAAGTGCCGATCATACCATTAAATTTGAAGGCATGCTGTATTGTAGTTCACCCAAAAATGAAAATTGTCATCAATTACTCACCCATGTTGTTCTAAACTTGTAAGACTTTTGTTCATCTTCAAAACAAATGAAATATTTTTAATGAAACCTGAAATATCTGTCCTTCCATGCAAAGTCCATGCAGATTTGACCTGTGAGGTTTGTTCTCATGCATTAATCACATGCGGTTATTCTTCCATTGACTACAGTATATTTAATGTATGTGGGTTGATCAATGTTTATATGTGAATAAAAGCCTGAAGTAAATGTGCTCATCATATAAAGTGTTCATGTCTCTGAAGAGACATTTTCATGAACATTTTGAAGCATAAATGTTTTGCATTTTAAAGGGATGGTTCACCCAAAAATGAATGTGTGTCATTAATTACTCACTCTCATGTCGTTCCACACGTAAGACCTTTGTTCATCTTCGGCACACAAATTAAGATATTTTTGATGAAATCTGAGAGCTTTCTGACCCTCTATAGACAGCAATGCAACTACCACGTTCAAAGCCCAGAAAGGTAGTAAGGACATCGTTAAAATAGTCCATGTGACATCAGCGACTCAACCTTAATTTTATGAAGCTACAAGAATACTATTTGTGCGCAAAGAAAACAAAAATAACGACTTAATTCAACAATTTCTTCTCCGTGTCAGTCTTTGAATCATGTTCACCAGAGTACCACGACACATGCTGTGGTGCTGCTGATGCAGGAGCCGGCATTCTGACGTAGAACACCACGTACTCTCGTGAACACACACCAAAGACTAACACGGGAGAGAAGAAATCGTTGAATAAAGCCATTATTTTTGTTTTCTTTGCGCACAAAAAGTATTCTTGTAGCTTCATAAAATTAAAGTTGAACCACTGACGTCACATGGACTATTTTAACGATGTCCTTACTACTTTTCTGGGCCTTGAACGTGGTAGTTGCGTTGCCGTCTATGGAGGATCATAAAGCTCTTGGATTTCATCAAAAATGTCTTAATTTGTGTGCTGAAGATGAAGGTCTTACGTGTGGAACGACATGAGGGTAAGTAATTAATAACAGAATTTTCATTTTTGGGTGACCTATCCCTTTAAGTCGAAGGACTACATTTTTTCAGGTTTTCTTCAAAATACTTTCATTTCTGTTTCGAAGATGAACGAAAGTCTTGTGGGTTTGTAATGACATGAGGGTAAGTAACATGATGACAGAAGTGGGTTTTTTTATGTGGTGAATCAGAAGTGTTTAATTAGTCCACCAGCCTGTCATGCTGCTAAGAAGACTAATTTTAATTAGATTCACAATAAATCAACAGCACATTAAATCAGGAAGGCAGTTTTCAGCTTGTTTTGGTTGTGTAGCCTGCTTAAAGGCTGTGGCATGCAGTTGTCATCCTCAAAATAAGTCTCCCAGACAACATATATCACCTACAACCTTTTTGAATTGGCCTTATACTGTAGCCGTAACACTGGTGTTCAGATTCTATTTCTCTTATGCTTACTCAGTAACTGGACCTGTATCTCCTGAACTGTAAAAATGGAAAGATTGGTTGGTACACTAGTGTTACACTGATATAAGAGCAAGCCAAAGTTTCAATCACTAATTGTTAAATTATATTATAATGTTAAATTATTTTTTGGCAACTACATGTAAAACAAAGTAAGAAATGACACTAAAACTGTTAGAGTGAGCATTAGATCATCCAGGCCTGACTCGAAACTTGACATTCATTATGAGCTCATTGAAAGCTTACACACATTCCCACAAACACATATGATCAATATGCAGCTCCACACTTGTGGTTTAATAAGCTCTGATGTGGAGGCTTTGACAGGCAAGTCCTGAAGCATTAAAAAAGAAATGTGGTCTTTAGCCAAAGCACAGCTACACATCAGCACTACACGCACTGTTGGCATTTAAATGGCTTACAGTCCCATTCTGTCAAACACCGTCTGAGTCTCAGCATTACTCACGTATGAGAGTAGCAATTGTGCTGGATGATACTGGAGGTGATTTTTATTTTTTATTTTTTATTTTTTTTACAGAGATGTGCATTTTACAAGCCAAGTGATAGAAGCCAACTGATCTATTTCTAGTAAGTTGAGGTGATTAAGCACTTAACATGTATATTAAAATAGATATATTCAATTGACCCTTCGCAGGGAGTTTGACTGACAGACGATATGACCAATTATAATGCCGAATCTGCCATTTTTGTCCGACAAACAAATCAGACCGGAGAATAGATTAACATCAGAGGACCTGAACTTGAAGAATGGTGTGTACTGACGTCTTTTAAACTGACCTGTCACAAAACGGTATTTATTATTTGAATTTCTAACAAAATGACAAAATTTGAAAGCTGAACTGGTTCATATCAAAAGTAACTTGCTCCGTCTTGTCTGTCGCCCGTTGTCAGTTTCCTTTTTGCTCTGGCAATGTATTTTTCACTGCATAAGAACATGATGTGTAGTGTGACACCGTGTCTACACCGGTCTAGCTGCAGAAGTTCACATATTTTAACGCATCCAAAGCTCAAATCGGATTCGAATTTTCCGCATACGCATATGATCGGAACTCCACGCAGCTCTCGCACTACTCTCCATTCGAAATGAATGACTTCCGGTCTGTCACTTGTCGTTCATCAATAGTGGAAAGGCGGCTTAACGAAAGGGGGGGGGGGGTCTTTGCGAAGATGCGACACACACAATACACAGACATAATATTTGTAATAATACCAAAAATTATTTAAAAATCACTAATATATTCTTAATTAGTTTATTTTTGTAATTTATTATTTTATTCTAAAAATATACTAAAAATAAATTATTTCTTTTTTTATGAGTCATACAATCCATATTTATATTACTATTTTACCTTTTAAATGGGCCAATTTCATAGTATGAAAAGTGCCAAAGAGATATTAATAGATTTATAGTGAGTTTTTTCTTTATCTTTTCACATTATTTTGATGATATTGTTTAGTTAGAACAGTCAGCAATATATTTAAGTGAGCTTGAGCAGTTGGTTTCTCCTTAAGAGCAGGAACACAGTCAACATGGAGTAAAATTAACAGCACTCAGTAATTCTGTCAATCATCTCGACCTGCACACAGTTTCATTCCCATGGTAACAAGACGTCTCCATGCCAACTCCCTTGCAGCCTTTGCCGTGCTTACGGTTCAAGTCCCCTGTGTCTCACCTCATCAGAGCAGTGTGGCGGAATGAAGTCTCTGTTCACATTAACCTTTTCCTTCACCCTCTTCTCTCCTCCCTTCTCTCACTCACTCCCACACATTCACATCCAATTTCCCATCTTATGTTTACCTCTCAATCTTTTCTTTTTTTTTACCCCACCCCCACATTTTATGTCTGACTCATCTATGTCCTGTCTCTCTTTTACATCTGACATCTTCATCTCTTTTTGACATTTCGCCTTTTTAAAGGGATACTTCACCCAACAATGAAAATTCATTCTCAAATGGTTCTAAACCCATTTGCTATATGTTCACACAAAAGGAGAATTTTGAAGAGTCACGCAGCTGTTTGCAATGTAAAGAGTTCACCGTGAGCATGTCTGTCAAGCTACAAAAAGGACACTTTTCTTTGCTGATTCATTTGTTGCTATTCATTCCTCGCTAGTGAGGTTCTCAAATCAAATATGGCATCTGTGGCCCAGGTTTAACATCATGACGTATGGTCATGTATAGTCGTCAGAGACTAGACTAGACTATATTCTAGTCAAGAACCGCCCACTTAGACAGGAAGAGCAGCTGGACTTACATGTACAGCAGTCAATCAGTTTGTATTGCCACTGAGGGACAAGGTTATCTGAGAAACATTATACCACAGTTTGGGCAAAGAAATTCAACAGGTAATGGAATTCTGGGAAACGATCGATAGATTTATTTGAAGACCCATAAGGTTTTCAAACTTTAAGACTCTAAAACTTTCAAGACAACATTCAGTTTGTCTTGACAAATTTTCTTTTTTCACTGTTGATTAGGTTAAATTGCTTTTCCGTTTATTTTAATGTTTTACCATTAAATTCAAACATTCAAATTGCAGTTGTATTTCCTGTTTGCTATCTAAGCATAATCTCAATTCGAGTAATATGAACTTCAAAAATGGCTTTTGTGGTGCATTTTTGTCCCTTTTAGAGAACAGAAAATGAGAGAATGAGAAATAATTATGGAAAATAACAGTATACAGGTTTGGAATGATCACAGATAAAAAATAATAAAAATCAGCAAATAATGACAGAATTTTGGAGGGAATTATTTTGCCCTGTTCCTTGTTCACATTGTCTTTGTCCTCTGTTCCACTTAAACGCATATATGGCACACCAGTTATTTTAAATTATTTATATATTTTTATAGTACTACTATTAAAGAAATACTATTATAGTATTTAACATTTTCACTTATCTTTTACTTTTATATTTTAAGTTTTAATTTCAGTTTAAATTTGAGTAATTTAGTTATTTTTATTCGATTTTGTTTCTTAATTTCTAGTTTTAAGTTTTAGTTTTAATAATCCTGCAGCCAGTTATTAGACTTTGAAATGTGATTGCTGTGTCAGAATGCAAGTTTTGTTTTGGTCTGTGTGATTCCGCCCACTGAAAGCTTACCCAATAGTATTTCGACTCCCAGGGTTTCTTCTTGGGGAAAACAGAGCGTATTGCATCCATGGAAGCCAGCAAACGAACTGGGTCAGAGATCAGTTTCTACCTGACCTAAAAAGCCTTGGCATCCATCTAAAAATCTTTATGACCAGAGGAATATTAAAACGCAGATAAATCAACTCACAGCGTGTGAGGCTCATTGTCAATTACGCTCGTTTCTCTTGTGTGTCCTCAATCAGGCAACCCGCCTGAGCATCAAGGTTGAGGAGGAGGGGGCGGGAGAAATAATATTTTGAATTTGGACTGCAGTAGTGATGGGAAGTTCGGATTATTTTACTGACTCGGACCTAATTCAAATGTTACGTGCTACTTCCCTAACACATCTACTACTTATGCAAACGTTGATCACTACAAACAATATAAAACTATAATGGTATAAGAATTAATTAAAAAATTAATTCATTGTTTACCTGGGTCTTTAGTCTATGATTAGCTCACCTCATCTCTTATCTGACAAGTTTTCGTGTTTGAGTCGTTCGTTCATCACGTGACAACCCCATAAGCTAAACCTATGCAGTCTGAGCCAGAAAGTACTGAGCCCTTTTAGGGACATTGTGGTGGGAAAAAATCGGGGTGAGTGGAAAAAATTTTGGGTGAGAGGAAAAAATATTTTTCAAATGTTTTGCGTTCTCTCGCAAAACTTTTGCGTTCCCTCGAGAAACTTTGCGTTCTCTCGCAAAACTTTTGCGTTCCCTCGAGAAACTTTGCGTTCTCTCGCAAAGATATTTGCGTTCTCTCGCAAAACTTTTGCGTTCCCTCGCAAAACTTCTTTAATAAAAAATATCTTTGCGAGAGAACGCAAGTTTTGCGAGGGAACGCAAATATCTTTGCGAGAGAACGCAAAGTTTCTCGAGGGAACGCAAAAGTTTTGCGAGAGAACGCAAAACATTTGAAAAATATTTTTTCCTCCCACCCTGAATTTTTTCCACCGCAATGTCCCTTAAAGGGCTCAGTAAGAAAGAGAATTGATTAGTTCATCTCTCGAGTCTTCGGGTTTGAGTCGTTCGTTCATCATGTGGCAGCCTCATAAGCTAAACCTATGCAGTCTGAGCCGGAAAGAGAATTGATTAGTTCATCTCTCGTGTCTTTCGAGTCGTTCGTTCTTTTGTCACGTGACGTGACAGCATTGGATAGAGAAATTAGTTAATTTACAACCTTCCTTACAAATGGCTGCATAGTTGTTATTATTATTATTATTATTATTATTTACTCTTACAGTTACGTGATGCGTTTCTCTCAAATTGTAGCTTTTTATTTCTTACAGTTTATAAATGTGTGAATTTCTGTCATGATGGTTCTTTTCCATAACACTGAATGTGGTAACAAAGGTAATAAACTAAAGAGTTGGTTATTATTATTATTATTAAGTCTTTTTCCCTCAGACTGCGTAGGTCACGTGATGAACGAACGACTCAAACCCGGAGACTCGAGAGATGAACTAATCAATTCTCTTTCCGGCTCAGACTGCATAGGTTACGCGTATGGGGCTGTCACGTGATGAACGAACAACTCGAAAAACCCGAAGACTTGAAACAGGTGAACTAATTCAGTGCAGAACCTATAGGATGTTGCGCATGCGCGACTGAACGAATCACTCCCCGAGACGACTCGTTCTTCCCGAGTCACATTAAAGATTCGTTCAAAATGAACGAATCGTTCAAGAACGACCCATCACTAGACTGCAGTACCCATTTCAACCGCTAGCTGTCAATAACAACCCTCCTGTACATCCCTCAATCCATCCATCACTCCTTATTTTATCTGCTATTCTTTTTGTCTTACAGGTGAGTGAGGACTGGAAGTACGTGGCCATGGTGATCGATCGTCTGTTCCTCTGGATCTTTGTGTTTGTGTGTGTCTTTGGCACAATCGGAATGTTCCTTCAGCCTCTGTTCCAAAACTACACAGCCAAAACTATCACCCACACACCCGGCTGACTAACCACCAACCCCTGCCACCCACCATCAGTTGCGACGGGAGGGCGAAGGGAGGAGGGGGGGTCTGCCGAAGGAGAGGGCAAATGTCACTCTGGACTAATGTTAGGTTTATCCAAACCTTTTTTGGAATATCACACAGAGTGGGGATTTAGTCCAGGATTCTCGTTCAGGCCTCTCGTCCAGTCCACCTTCCCCTCCTTTAAGGTGAAAAACCACAAAAGCCAATTGGAGAGAAAGGAGACACCTGTTTACTTTGCTCAGCAGCCAATCAGCACTCTTCTCTGCAAATAGAAAGCCATCCACCACCCACAAGCTCCGAAATGAGCAGTCTGCTTCCTCAAGAGTCACATGACTTCCGTTTGTTACCTGTACATGCAAGCTTGTCAGACAGGGATGAACTTAAATGTCAGTTTTAACATCGTTTCTATCAGATTTACATCTGTCTTATTTATTTCTTATGGAATAGAAGCCTGTCATGATCCATGTATTGCAAAAATATTCTCATTTCTGCGTGAACACACGAGTGTCTGGTCCTTCAGAATGGGCTTTGATGCAGTATTGTATTATTACTGATATAATAAATGTGTGAATTGTATTACTACAACACACAACATAAAGAGGGAGGATGTCTGGTGAGATATGAAACACAGTGACAGTGACTGTATATAAAGACTGGAGATGGTGGTATAAAATCTGTTAAATTTGCCAAAAAGAGGGCCCACTGTGGTGTAGGACAGGGTTTCCACCCATCTCGTCCCGAGCCTTGTGATTTTTCAAGACAACACTGAACAGATGAGCTCTGAGCTGAATGAGTCCTTTTAACCCCTAAATACTTTACAGAGGTCTGCAGTGGTCGGGCAGACTTGAAGGACCCGAGAGTTCAAAATTAAGAGACTAAAAGGCCAAACTGACATGAGAAGTTGTCATGATAAAATTCTGAGCAGTACTGTGTTATTATAAGGCCTCCTAACTTGCCTGCATTTCATCCCCTTTCTGTGTGTCTTCTGTCTTTCTCGTCTGTCTCTTCTGTTCCCATCAATCCTCTCACACCACATTACTGCCTTCTCAGAAACATATAATAGCTTCTCATGAAAATATAAACCAGTGATTATGACCATTCTCATATTCAGAAACACATTTGGTCAGTGACTCCTTGACTTCCTTGATTTTATGTCATTATTTACTGGATATAAAAGTCAGTGAACCTGTGTTTGCAAATCAGCAGATCTCAGGATAATTTGAACACTTGTCATTCCCAGATTCTGTGCTTCTTTTTTGTTTATTAGGTAATTTGGCAAATTTGGTTATGATTTATTCCCAGAATTACAGTACTTTCAGCTCAATTTAACATATTTGATCTAAAAAAAATTCTAAATAAACTACCATTTAAAAGTTTGGGATCTGTAAAATTTTAGACGCCTCATTTCATCACCAAGGCTGTATTTAGCCTACTTGATACAAAATATAGTATAAACAGTAATATTGTGAAATATTACAATTTAAAATAACTGTTTACTATTTGAACAGAATATATTGTAGAATGTAACTTATTCCTGTAATGGCAAAGCTGAATTTTTAGCATCATTACTCCAGTCTTCAGTGTCACATGATCTTTCAGAAATCAGTCTAATATGCTGATTTGGTACCCAAAAAATATTTTTAGCAATGTTGAAAACTGCTCATTATTTTTTTGTGGAAACCATAATACATTTTTTTCAAGATTGTGTGATGAATATAAAGTTCAAAAGAGCAGCATTTATTTGAAAAATATATCTTTTTTTGTAACAATGTAAAAGTCTTTACTGTGATTTTTGCATCAATTTAATGCATGCTTGCTAAATATAAGTATTAATTTATTTTTAAAAAATCTTACTGACCCCAAACTTTTGAATTGTAGTGTATATTATATATATATAACCTAGTGATAATTCATAAAAGCATAGTGAGGCAATATCATTGCTAGCTATTTCCTCTGCTATTTGAGCCTCCATATCCTTCTTCCTATTTGCATATCATATTTGACCCTTATGAACTCAAGGGCCACTAGCTGGCAGTTAAGACTTTAAGTGTGGATTTCTCTATCAGTTTCATCCATACGGTTCATTAAGTAGGGAATCTCCAAAACTCATCTTTCAGAAAGCAGATTATGCAAACATGTTCACCCATGGATTAAAATTTTTCTCGACTATATTTCCTGAGCGCTTCAAATGACCTCACACTTATGCTTTGCCTTTTCAATCTTTCTTCTCCTCTCCTATTTCCCTCACCAGCAGTGCTCTGCAAAAAAGCCCTATTACACACCACAAAGCTGCATAGTACAGCTGCTCTATTACATTAACATATCTTGACCGTTAGCTTTTTTTTTTTTTTTTTTTTTTAAAACAGTATTAGGGTGAAAGTCAAACTATGAATGCATTACTTTTGTCTTTGTTTGGGCTCCAAGTGGCAGGAAGTCTCCAGTGATTCACAATGTCTGTGTTCACCGCGTGACATCAATGATGAGACATAAGTCAGTATTCGCCACACAGGGTCATGCCTCTGGTCATTAAAGCATTCTGTCCGTGAGAGCAAGCAAATCGGCTTTCATAACCATAAGTGCTTAAGTCTCTCTAATTCATCAAAGGAAAAATGGAATGAATAGAAGAGACAAAGGGAGGAGTGTATCTCCCTATATATGTTATGCCATGTCACGATCAAGTCAACCTATTCAATACTGCAATAATCCAGAAGTGTGACGTCACAATGATTCTGTGTCAAAATACCTGTGTGTCGGCCAATAAGAGTGCACCGTCTTATTCACACTTATGGCACTTCAATGCCCGTCTCCTATCCTCACCTCCCTCCTTTGGCTGACCGATCACATTTATCCTGTCAAATAAAGATTAGAAATTCATCATCTCTTTGTGTTTGACAATTCTTGACCTATTTGCACAAATAACACTTGTTATTTCTGTTAGGGAAAGTCGAACTCAATGTTTTGCACTGAATACAATGTCTTTTTCATTTCTGTTTAAATCCTCAAACAAGATGGACTTGTTCACCAGTCTCTAAACTCACATCCGTTGGCATTGCCACCTCCTGACAACATAATAAATTCATGTCTTATTTCAAGTTGGCTGCGCATCCTCCTTATGAAAGCTCTTCAAGCCAACTTTTCATGAGAGCAGCTTAGAGAAAGGAAATGCAGGTCCACATCTTATATTAATGTGACCTTCAGTTTATGCTACATAAAACAGGACCTTGCTTTTGTATGTTCCTACATCCCTGGTGACGAAAATAGTGAATGCTTCATGTAGAATGCAAGAAGATATAATTTTATTGAATAATAAATGAGCATTATCATGCAGTCTTTCCTAAAATGAGTAAGCTACTGTCTGCAAACACGAAGAATCGAGTGGCCCTTCTGGACAAATACCTGAGACATTTCCTGTCTAAGCTCAGCTTTGATTCAATACTGCCCTCTAATGGTCAAGACTCTTACTGTCAGTGTTCATTTTTACACAGTATTTTGTGTCATTTTTGTCTTTTGACGACATTAATTACTTTTAGTCAGTATTTTATTTCATATCCATTCATTTTAGTCAGTTTTACACTAAATGGCATATAATTTTAGTAGGCGATCTCATTTTAGTTGAGAGAAAGGGCAACAGAATTAAGTGCAACAAGTACAGGCTACAAATATGGCACATATCCTAAAAATAAATTGCTAAATAGTAAGTGATACTGCGTTATGGGAGCGATATGAAGGGAACATATGGTTCAAACTAAAGTTAAAAACTCATAATCTAACGTTACTCACCTTCACCAATCATCAAAGAAGAGAGGATGGTGATTTTAACTGCAAGCTCCAAAAAAATATCATAGAAACGAACATGTTAAAACAGCCTTTAAAGGTACACTAAGCGATTTTTGCCAATTGATGTCATGTAGTAATCGCTGCAGCCCGGAGACCTGCAAGTGGGAGGAGCTTACGCCAAGAACAGCAAGTAGGAGGAGCTTGAGAACAGCAAGTGGGAGGAGCTTATGCCGCAAGTAGGCTGGATTTCATCGTAGTTTAAAATGATATAAATATAACACGTTTTCATAGTAGTTTAAACTGAAATTCTTAGTTTTGTCATTATTGTGTGTATCCAGTACCATTCACTGTCAACATTGAAATCACATCTTATTCTTAGTTTTGTCATTATTGTTTGTATCCAATACCATTCACTGTCAACATTGAAATCATGTCTTTACACCTTTTGCCATGCTTCGTGATGGTGTCATTTTAAATCCTTTAACTGTAATAATTTAAGCATATTTCTGGATATTACATTTTACTTCTACAGTAGCCTTTTAAGGAACATTAAAGTGAGATGCAATTGCACTTAGGAGGTAAATGTGTGATACATAAAGAAAATGTTGAGTACTGTTAAGAAAATGTAGTTA
>JAFVLL020014179.1:0-41083 GCA_021397915.2 Tor tambroides | reverse complement strand
TGAAGAAAAAAAGACACCTACATCTTGGATGCCCTTGGGGTAAGCTGATAGATATCAAATTTTAATTTCAAAGTGAACTATCCCTTTAATTAACAGTATTTTTACAGCATTTAATATAGATTAAGGGGAATCTCTACATAAATACATGCTAATATATTTTTAACATTTATAGCTGTATAAATTAAGATTAAACTATTATGATCAAGCATGAGTTAACAATCTTGTAAAATGCCTATTGTTAGTGCATGCTACTTAATGCACTGGTTAATGTGAACAAATTATTGTAAAGTATTAATTAGTATTTGGACTCAATAGAAGAACTCACCACCCCAGTGAGGAGCTCAAGTCCTCTGAACCCTGTGACACTGCTGATATTGGGCAGATGCACAATTTGTGGGACTGTGATGAAGCAGAAGTTGATGATGAGGGAGAAGAGGTTGAACTTCAGCAGCCATTTAAGGAACAAGAAGTAGGAGAGGACAGAAGTGCCAAACCTGCCGCCAATCTCCTTCAGAGTGTCCTGCCATATAACCAAATGCGTCATGGCTGATGCCAAGCTGGCACGAAATCTGCGAAAAGACTGAAGATGGGGCTTATTAGGCATGAAATATCATGCAGCACTTTAAGGAATGTGAAACTTAATAATGACATATCTTTATTTAAAAATTGCATTTAACTCTTTACCCGAGACAACTGTTGACAACAGTCTGCAGCAAGGATGGTCTTTGACAGTTTGACAGAGTTCACTCTGTTCCTGTTGAGACAAGTACAAATTCACATTTAGATAAAAGTTAACATTGTGGGAAATATTGCATAAATGTAGAATTATAAAAGACATTAACCTGATTGTTTTCTTCTCATTAAATGGCATAGGTAATGATTGTATGGCTTGAAATCTGGCTCTGGCTGACAGGTTAACCAGGTCAGATACCAGTTCAGATGTATCTGGGATCACAAATATGTCTTCAGTTAGTTCACATTAGTTCTTATTTATTACTGTAGACAAAATATTCGCAAAATATTAAGCAGCACAACTGTTTCCAACATTGATAATAATAAAAAATATTTTTATGAACACCAAATCTGCCTTTCAGAATGATTTCTGAAGGATCATGTGACACTGAAGACTAGAGTAATGGCTGTATTGTAGTAATACTTTAGTTTACGGGGTTTTTTTTCTTACAAAATACTGTTTTTTTTTTAAACAAATAAATGCAGCCTTGGTGAGCATATATATATATATATATATATATATATATATATATATATATATATAGACTCAATGTTTTAGACTTTCAAAAATATATAACACATTATTTAGCAACTTATGTTGCACTAAAGCTATACAGGTTCTGTAAAACATGACTTACTGTTTTCAGTTTCTTGTCGGATTTCGTTCGCAGTAAGTCCCAGGTTTCCCAGAGCAGTGCCATGCTGTGGGAAGACACTCATCCTCCTCATCCTGCTGTTTTGATCATAGATTTGTCTTGACAGAGAAGAAATAAATTCCTTTTAAATGTTACATGTGTGTGTATATATTACAGGAATAACAGACTGCTGGGTTTGCTGACCTCACTGGAGGAACAAGGAAGTTGTGGTTTAATTGTAGGATACAAAGTACAAGTGGGCTGTATCTCATTTTATCTTTGTGTCCTGTTGTCCGGGTGACAGGTTTCACCAACCAATACCAAGCAGGAGGTACTCTGTGGCCAGGTGTTGTATTACATTTAAAAGGGTATTCATTAGCTATTCATTAACTGTCTTCCAACTCACCAGCAGCAATATAATGACGACATATACTGAACAAATACTGTTTATTTTTGATAGGATGAAAAAATCCATCTTCCTTGGCCGAAAGTTGTAATTGTTGCGGTAACTACATAAAAACTTGTCTTGATTGTTGAATCTTTCACATTGGGACTTACAGCTTAACCAATGATCTGTTCTTATTTCTGCTCCTCCATTACAGGGCTGATTTGTCATCCTTTTGTTTTCTTTTTGGGAAATGTACGATTTGATAGGGTTGTTCTGTTGAAGTGCACAAAGTGTACTGTAAGTAAAGTCATTGTGTTTAAGATTTAGCAGGTATCTGTCACATTTTTCTTGGTGGCAAGTTTCATTCAAGGTTTTAGACCTACAGAATATGTTGTTGATGTTCAACTATAGAAAAAAAAAAGAATATAATTGCTAAATGATCAGTTAAATCATTTTTAGGCCTATATATTTAAGTATAAGCCTAAAAATGAGTGTTTAGGCCTTGTTTGTCTTATTTTGTTCATTAGAGAATCAATTTTTAAAGTAATCTTTTTTAAAAAGTCATGTGACCTCCAAAATGGAACACAACAATATCATATTTGCCCTGTTTTCATGTATGTGGAAAACCAAATGCTTAAACTCTTTGGATTCTCCTGGTAGCTATGCTTACCTAAATTTTTAACTTTAATAATTACATAACTAAAAACACCACACGCGATGTAGCCTGCAGAAATCGTCACTGAACAAAGCTTTTTGGAGAACACATTTCAAATTTTTCGATGACTTAAAATCCCCACCATTTCGGATTTCTTTGTCAAGTCTAGTTTGGACTGCGTTATACTTTTAACTTTACCTGTTATGGATATTCTCGGGGATGATATGTTATGACAGCAGGTAGGCTAAACCATAGATATGTATATAATATATCGATGGGCTAAACGCTCTCCTGATACTTTTTATTATCTTTGGCGTTCTGTGGGTTGCTGCTATCGAACCCTCTGAGGAAAAAGGCCACAGTTTACTTAAATTATGCGTTAATTTCATTCATTAACACATAATTAATTGTCGAACACTCTTTAACACCATAAAATAATAAGAAAACATTTACATTTCTCTCAACTAGGGCTGTGCAATTAATCGAAATTCAGTTTCGATTTCGATTTAGGCCTCCAACGATTATGAAAACACAGTAATCGAGATAAAACGATTATTGCGCCCCATTCCGCCCCTTTCCAGCGGTGCACTTTCGTTCCTCCATAAAAGCCCAATTTCGCGTGCTAATCAGTAAAATCATGTAACGAGACTTTTTTTCAAAACGGGACGTGCTTGATTTATTTAATTTGATTAGATTTATTCATGTTTTTAAAAGCGTGAAAGAGAACTTGCGCTTCCTCAGGAGGATTACTGTGTATGCGCTCAGAGACGGAACACAACACGGATATGTAAAGTCATCTTTTAGCGCCTAAACGGTCAAATACGCGCAAAAATGTGTCACTTAGTGATTATTCACATAACCGAGGAGGGTTTATGTAATAAATGAACGTAAGAATGAAAATACGTGTGTAACAGTAAATTGGATCTGTGCGGCTCTTAAAGTGACAGCGGACTATATTCCTGCTGCAACTGTGTGCTTAATATTAATCAAACAACAAAAGACAAAGACAAAATCACTCACTACTCTTTACTGAAGGACATTTGTAGCTTTAATAAGTAACAAAGGAAGTTTAACTCTTACAGTGAAGACTATGCTGTTTTATTTTTATTTAGGTTATTCATTTTCTCTGGTAGTATGTTAACTGAATACTTTAGACTTAAACTTAAAGCACAGTTTGTTTCATTTGTATCTTTTTTTCTATTGTATTCTTTTGCTTTTTTATTACTGACATTGTATTCCTTGCTTTTTTATTACTGGCAGTTAAATTATTTTCAATTATTTTTAGGACCTTTTAACTAATATTAACTTATTTAACTAATAAAGTTAAATTAACCTATTTAACTAATATTAGTTACTCTAGTATTCTGCTGTGATATTGAGAATTGTGACATTTCGCTGGTCTCTAAAATGTAGATGTCATAGCAACCTTATTTACAGAAAATATTTATTTGATATATATATCACTATCTTTAAATAAATCTTTTATATAAAGTTTTGGTCATATGGCCCACTAATAATCGTTTTAAATAATCGTGATTACAATATTGACCAAAATAATCGTGATTATGATTTTTGTCATAATCGAGCAGCCCTACTCTCAACAGGTTTTACCTCACTTGCGTTAACCACCATAACTCTGAAAGAGCTCTTACATGAATGACATTTACATATAGAAATTATTTTTAAGTGATAAAAATAAACGTATTAGGCCTATGATAAAACGTAGGAAACGTCACCTATTTTATGATAGTAAGTGATCATCAGGCAGTAGATGGCAGTATTGGAACATTGATCTTTTTATCTTTTTTCACCCAAAAGTTATTTGTCAGTCTTCTGCTGCTGCGAAAGATATAGCAGACATTTATAAAAGTGAAATGCTTTTTTATTATTATTGCTTTAATAAGTTTAAATGTAGGCTAGGCATGTACAAGAGCTGAATGTGGAAAAACTCAAAGTGTATGAATGCTTTTAGTTGGGGTCACTCCTAATAGCAGTTTCTGACAAAGGCAGAGCAATTATACTGTTGAAAATGGTAATGGGGTCAAAATGAAAATGTTCATTCTAGATTTTATGAAGATAGCCTGGATAATCTATGGCTTTTCTTCCTTTCAGCATGGCTGAGAATGAAAAAAATTGAGTACTGATAATCGTGGTTAACAGTATGCCTTGCATAATTCATGCACATATGTAAAGGCTTCATTGAGGTTGTTTTAAAATATAGCTACTTGGGATATTGTATGTTTAATGACATATTAATTTCACAGACCTATTCTGAATTGTCTACAATGTGCATTCATTGATTTTGCAATGAGAACATCAGACAGACAGATTGGATAGTGTTCATTACTTTTAATGCTTTTTTGTTCAAATTAAACATAAACTGAAATCCTATAACGTAACATCAGATCTGGCTTATGATTCTGAGAATCGTGTTATTGTAATTGTATCATTACTTTTGCCTAGAAAACTCCAATATATTCATTCCACACCCATCTGACCCTCTGTATCTCTTTCAGGGTGGCTGTGTATAGTTGCAGCTGACAGTATTAGTCCGACATGTGATTCGCAGGCTTGAGCAAGGGCCAATTAACTGGTGTGAACCTTACAGCGGCAAATCCAGGCCCTGCCAGAATCCGGACCGCAGCTGTGTGAAGTGTCTGACCTGAGTAACGTGCCTGTCCAAGGGCAAGCCCTTCACACCAACAAACGATGGCTTTTCACACTAATCAAGGATGGGCTCCTCGGCGTGCCACACAGCATCATGTGTAAGGTGTATAGTATATCCAGGCTGGTAGATCCATGGCACAGGCCAGGGTAAAGCAACAAATCCTGCCGACCCAGAGGTTCCCCTCAGCTAAGTGTCATGTGAGTTAGTTTAGTATCACTAAGATTGAATCACGTTGACCCTGCTGCACACAGATGTATTTGTAGAAGTAGCTGCATGGGTTTGAGCCAATACCACTGTGCTCCTTCAGCACGCTTTCAGTCGATCATTGCAGCAAGGGGTCACGGCTGTGACAAATGTCATTTTCTTCTGAGAGACGGCTGAAATGTGCCAGCGCAGTGACTGTTCGGGGCAGGGGTTATGCTGGGGGCAGACGAGGCCACGGGCCGTGTGCCACTTAACAACCAGTCACATTTTGTTGATGAAGACGTAAACAATGTTAGACAACGGCAGGGACTGATAAGAATGGGGGGTCGTTATGGTGACAGGATTGGAGGATGAAAACCAAAAAGAAAAAAAAAAACATCGGATTAATATGAGGCCTCAGTGATTCCTTTATTCTGTCAAAATGATTCATGAAATATTTATGGCAATAATGGGGAGGATTATTCTAGTGCAGTGAAACCCGATCAGAATGGGTAATTGTATCCACTGCCTCTGTGCTGGCTAGCAGAGGGTGCGGCGAAAGAGGAGGGTCGCGCCTCTAAATCAGAACCAAATAGTACTCTGTGTCAGTCAGGATGAAGGCAAGGGAACACACTCTGTCACTGCAATGAGATTCGAGTCAAGGATGAATATCTTGGCTTAATTAAATTATGTCGTGGCCTCTTCCTTTGCCTGGGCACTCCTCTGATTTGTTGTTTATTGTCCGTCAGCTCTCTTATTGGGCACAGGGAATCTTAAATGACCCCTGGTTAAAATTATATATGTCAATACATAACATTGTTTTTATTGTTGACTTAAAGTAAAATTAAATTTGGTAACTGAAGTAAAATATATATATTAGATGAAAAATAAATATTGTATTTAAAGGAACTTAAAACAAATTAAAAGCTAAATAAAAATATTTAAACAAAACTGATAAAAATTACAAAAGCACAAAACAAAATTACCGAAACTTACAAAACATACAAAATATAATACATTTCTTAATAAATTCTATACGAGTATATAAATAATAGTAAATTAATGCTGATACATAGGTCAATACTTATGTATCAAATGTTTGGGATCAGTAAGATGTTTAATGTTTTTGAAAGAAGTCTCTTATGCTTGTCAAGGCTGCATTTATTTGATTAAAATACAGAAAAACAGTAATATTATGAAATATAATTACAATTTAAAGTAATGGGTTTCTGTTTAAATATATTATAATTTATTTCTGTGGTGCAACGATGAAGTATTAAATTCTTTCATAAATATATTTGAACTTTGAACTTTTGAATGATAGTGTATATTGTTACAAAAGATTTCCATTTTAAATAAATACTGTTCTTTTTTTATCTTTTTATTCATCAAAGAATCTTGAAAATTATTACAGATTCAAAAAAAAAAAAACTGGTTTAATCAGCACAACATTTTCCATTTTAAAAATGATTAGATTTCTGAAGGATTATGTGATGCTAAAGACTGGAGTAATGGCTGAAGAAAATTCAGCATTGTGTGACAGAAATAAATTATATTTTGAAGTGTATTGGAATAAAAAAAAACTTTATTTTAAATTTTAATAAAATTTCACAATATTATTGTTTTTTTTTTCCTGAATTTTTGATTAAATATATTCCACCTTGATGATCCTAAGAAACTTTTTTTAAAAACAGTAAAAATCTTACTGATCCCGAACTTTTTTTTTTTTTTTTTCTTCTAGAAATTATAGAGCCTGTAGTATTCTTCTGTCATGGCTTGAGTAAATAGTAAGAATATAACACTTAAAGTTTTCTTTCTTTACTGCAGTATAGTGTGTATAAAGTGTAAGTTTATTTTCCTTGATTTTTCAGGGCTGTGAAGAACAGATAGGGTGAATGGGATCTGGACATGACGGAGGCCAAACTTGAACCTGTGTTCTCGTAAGTCAGCTTTTATGTCACAAACATATGTACTACCCTATTGGGCCTTGCTTCTGACACAAAATGATTAGATCTGTGCAGTTAGAGTAATTGAGATGCAGAATCAGCACTAATGTAACAAGCCATATGTTCAGTTTACATAGTAATTCAGTCTTAAATTAAGTCAATCCAACCACGCTAAACACAATTTTTAGCAAATCCTTGACATAGATCAAGGAATTCAAGCCCTATAGCTACACTTTTCTGCAGGCAAAAAAAGTATCTTTTTCCATTGATGGCCTTTAAAAATACTCTGATTATATACATTTTTGCGAGCAATATACTGTGGCAATCACAAGTATTTCCTTATAGTAGATCTTTTACCAGTGACAGATTATTTTTGAAGGACTCTTAAAAGTGTGAAATGTACTTATTCATCCCTGTCTGCTGCCTTTAATGTCACATCTCATGACGCTAGTGAAGTGTGCGTTCATCAGCCTTGTCATACGTTATTTTCATCCAGAGTGATTAGTCACACGACATATACAGCAGGGGTTTCCATTTGAGCATCTGCCATTAGGAGAAATGGAAATGCTAATGGTTAACTCTCTTCAGGTAATGTAGACCTCCTTAGCATGAACTCCTCTGGATATCTGATTATTCTTAACTTCCAGACCATGTAACACTAGTCCAACCTTGAGACCCTGATGGCAGCATTATGTCCATCACGGTGCTTTAAAGGACAGTCGGAAGCACAGCGGTGGTGATGCTGGAGCGACCAAGCCTTTCCATTAAAAACTCCCAGGTAAGCGTGATACAGTGGCTGGAGCTAGTGTCAGTTAAGTAGGAGGAAATCCAAAATAAGTTCAGTATAGCTTTGTATTTCCCTTCAGCCTATCACCATGAAGCAAGAGTAGATAGCAAGCCTGCCAGAACGTCCCATAGCTTCTGCTGGCTACAAACCAGCACCTGTGCTTTAAAGAAAAATGCTTTCCTGTCTCAGCCTTTAAAGGATAAATATTTTACATTTATCAGCGCTGACAAGATTTCAGTGACAATTTGTTTGCTCCTCCAGCTGAATTTTAAATGGTTGTGTTTCAAGTTATAAACCGTCTGTCTGAACATGTGGTGAGGTGAGGTACTTATATTTGTGTTCACATGAATTTGCATTCGTTCTGCATTGCAAAACATTAAGCCCATGCCTCGGCATAGGGAGTTACGGACCGCCTTCCAGCTGCACGTTGTCACCATAAATATGTGTTTTCAGGGAAAGCTTGTAAGCGTCAGATGCATCAGCAAGATGTGCCTGTTTTCTTGGCCATGGGTCTGTTTTATCTCAGAGTGGAGGCACCTCTTTGGCTTCCCTGATTGCATAATCCAAGCGGCCACGGTTTCGCAAGCTAATGACATGGTTCATGGGAGGGGGCTCTTTCTCGCTCAGCCAACGTCTGTCCTAGAAAAGGCATCGAAAATGCGTAATTTGAAATTCTCGGGCTGCATAATTTGTCAGGCTGGGTGCTCTGTCATTACTCACTGTGTCAGGTCAGGCAAATATTTATTGGGTGCCTTCAATAATAAATGGAACATTGGAGCATCTGTCACTTTGGGTTTGGGAGATGAGTAATAAGTCCATGTTCAAGAGGCCGTACGGAAGATGTCCTCTGCGCTCGGTAAAGCTCCACTGATACGAGCCCCCCCCACAGTCCATCAGCTAACCGCCGCCATGGGGCATTAGTCATGAATGAGCTCCAAAATAATATCAAAGCTCGTAATGAGGTGAATTAATAAGGTTACAGTATAAGGAATGTGCCTCGGTATTTAAAATGCATCAGTGTTCAATGTACCCTGAATTCCCTCATCCCATCTTTGCACATTTATATTTGCCTGGTTTTTCACTCTAAAGGGGGAACTAATGGCTGCAAATATGAAGCCCGGAAAGTCGCACGCTTTACGGCAGCCAAATCTTCCGCTCTCGAACGTCTAATGTGGCAGGATGGGTCGTTATGATAATATTTCTGCCAGCAGTACAACAGTCGGTTTCGCTTTAAGACCCGCCTGTCACAAGAGCCCCCGCAAGTGCTTGTTTCCCTGCCCAGGCCGCTGAGTGAAATCCTACAAAATATATGTGGCGCCTTCTACGCAGTATTCAAATTCAGCCTTGTTTCCAGCACCACTAAAACGCCAAATGTTCAGATTCATGCACACTGTGAATAAGTGCATAAATGTCAAATAGATTGTAAACAGCCTCCTGTATTATTGTACGGTGGGAGTTCAACCTAGATATGGTTCATTTAATTCTGGCCAGGTGGTACCTGACTCTACAGGGCTTCAAAACAAACATTCATCATGCGAGCGAGAGCGCTCAACCACTCAACCGCTGGCTTAATATCTGTCCTGCCATGCACACGTGACCGCCTTTGAAAACCGTCCCCGCTGGTACAGTAGGTTCGTCGCGGGTTTATGCCGCTGACGCCCCATTTGTCACATACGTCAGGAAATTTTTCCCCTCCGTTAACACAAATATCAGCATTATGCATATGCAAGTTAATTCATGTTCATCCATTATGCCATCATTACTGTGATTAATTCTCATAACAAGCACTGTTGCCTGCAGAAAGCAAAGCCTTGCCCCGCAGTTTCGTGCCATTGGTGAGAATTGCTCAGATGCCGTGGAAGGGATGCATGTTTTTTCAAGCAGGCACCTCATTATCATCTGCGGAGGGCGTGTAATGCTCACAGCGAGCGGGTTGAGTACAAAGTAGCAGATGGAGGGATAGTTAGGGCCGCTTGATTAGATCAGTGTCTAAGATCGTTTCATGATCTTGAGTGCGGTTGGGTTGTTAAAGTCAGAGCCTGTTGAGCATAGGATTGGTGAGTTCTGTGATCTCACGCCAGTGAAAAACAAAACAGGTCTTGTTCCTGTGTTGCGTCAACTTCAGCACTTTCTAATGGGTGGAATGTGCCTTAATTGAATCCAGCTAATTTATACCATGCAGATGGTGCCTGGCGACGGCTGAACCTAAACTGTGCTGGCAATTTTATGGCTAATTTGTACTTAAATTCTCCCCCCGAAACAAATAGAGGTGGTGTAGATGTTCCGTGGGATTGCAAGCTCATTTAGAAGGCAGAATTGATCTTCTCGGCGGCAGGGACGTGGAAGGGGCTCCTCCTGGGAAGGGGTGAAGAGGAGCCAGAGATGTTTCACTTAATTGAGGCTTAAACTTGGCTGCCTCTATTGCCCTGCTCGTACAATAAAGGCACCTCTGAGCATAGCTGGGAAAATGTAGGCTATTTGTTTGGGGGGATATTCAGATTCTTCCAGGCCATTAATCTAATTTCTTTTCCAATCCAGATCCCTATTAATGATAACCTTCTTGGCACATGGCTGAATCAAATTTGCACATCATTTGCAAAATTTGAAGATTAAATAAAGCAGAAGTCACTCTCTCGACACACTGCACTTTTGCACGTTATAGCTCTTGGGTCAGCTGTGTGTGTGTGATAATGACTGAGTCTATGCATTATTCATTCACCTAATTATAGAGATATGCATATCAGATTCTGTCAGTTTTATGTCTTGTGGCACCAAGACAATCCTGATGTATGTAGGCTATAATGTATTAACACCCTCTTGCCTGTATCCAGCTACTATCGTGCCTTTTGACAGATAACAGGCTGCTAAGGTTGGTGACAGGAGGGGCTTCCCTTTGCAGTAAAAGGTTGACAGTTTTTATTTACATGAATATCGCCTGTTTCAGCCAGTGATATATTTAGGATGTTTCTTTATGATATAGATAGATATATAGATAGCTGATGGCTTGATTAATAGGTATACAGGTAAACAGATAGTGTATTTAGGCCTATGAATAATGCTGTTTTCACTGCATGTCCTCTAATAAAAAGCACATTCTGTGTTCCTCTCAGCCAATCAGATAAGAAGTAATGATCAGCAATGGAAGCCTGCATTGACCTGACCTTTGGGCTTATCTTTCCTTAAATTTCCTTTATAATCGTGTGTTTTGGCTTCCTCCGGGAACGTTTGATATCTTATTTCTTCCCTCTTACAGGAAACAACTTCTGCTTCAAAACGAAAGCTCCGGCTGTGCTCTTGTATTTGTGAGTGAGCATGCAGGCTGTAATGGATGATAAACTTTATACTAGCTGCTGCTAATGTGGGTGCAGCTCCCATTGTTCACCATTATGTGAATATCGGTGTAGGAGTTTGTTCAGAGCTTCGCAACACGCCACATCGTGCATGCATCAAATTAAGCCAACCTGATCCCCAGCAGCACTGAACTCAGTTAATATGAACTGCAAAAATGGGGAAATTTGTCAATACTCACATGCTCGATCTGTCTCCATTTCCCATTTGTGGGAAATGTTTGCCTCAATGAGCGTAATGGCTGCTGATTTATCCACATCAGATGAGTAATGGAAGGTTTTCCTTTTAGCTAATGGGAATGTAAACATCATCCATTTGAGTTTATATAAATACACACAGTTAAATTGTAAGAAACTCAAATTGAATTTTCCGCTATTAATAGTTGTTATTTATTTACAGGTACACAAAAATCTCATTTCCTGTATATATGTGTGTGTGGGGCAGATTTTGCCTTCATTTTTGGGACCAAAGGTCCCCCACAAGGATGGTAAAACCTAGAATCATTTACACCGTAAGAGGAAAATGTCTCTCCAAAACTGCCCTCGGAGTTTTGATAATATTAAATTCAGTTGATTTGTCTGGTGTTAAATGTTAAAGTTCATCTTGGTGCTCTTGGTGTCTATGATCATGACACCATATATCTTTTTTAATAATAATCATTTTTATTTTAAAGAGCCTTTCCAAACCCCAAGGTTGCTTAATTAGCATTGGTGTCTGTGATTAAAGTTTTAGCAGTTGCGGCTCTTTCATGGATGCTGGAACAGGGTCTTCAAGGTGAATACTGAGGTGAATATAAGACGGAATATTGAGGTCCATCTTATTATTCACTTTCATTTTTCACCTACTATTGTTCTTCACTGATGAAGTCATGCAATCTTAATAGTAAAGATTGTTGTTCTTAAAACACTGAAACACTGGGTTGTTGAGATTACAGACGCTCCTGTTAAATGGGCTTCCATGATTTGGCATTTTTGGAAGTATGACAAGTCACAGACCACTTGCCCTAAACACTGCTGAACACAGCTTAAACTATGCAATATGTGTCTGTACAGTATACTGTACATGCATGAATGTATGTGTTAGTCTATGTTTCCAATTGTCTGAATGTCATATGTCTACTTCTGTTCATGTTCATATATATTTAGTGTAAGTATGTGTTCACAGTGAGCAGGGGGCTGCGCAGGTGGCACCGCAGGACTTCCTGTCAGAGCTATTTGACAGCTGTTCAATAAGGCCTGATGTGCTGGGCTGCCAGTGCCACATTTATCTTCTGCCCGCATCTTATCTGCAGTGTCTCAGCACTGAGAAAGTGTCAGCCATTAATCAGTTTCATCAGTAGTTAATGCTGCCCTCTGCACCCCCTCCAAACACACACACACTCAACACTGCTCACCTGGCCTTGTGTTCTTCCTGTATCTGGCAGTCTGCAAAGAGGTGGGAGTTTTCATTAGCTACATGTCAAGGTTTAGTCTAATCCAGGCAGTGGGTTTGAAGCTGCACTGCGGTCCCATCTGTCAATCAAAGCAGCTTCGCATTTTTGGGGGGAATATAAACGTTTAAGTCTTAGAGTCGTAACTAAAGCATCTCTTTTAATTGATCATGCAGTCTGATGCTGCCCTAGAGAGCTAATCAATACTTATAAATTTCCATTAAAAATCATTTTAATAATGCAGAGATGTATAATTTCTGCTTGTAGTCAAATCGTAAATAATGAATTAATTGAGTAGCGAATTACAGGTTTTCTCAGCGTCAGTGCCGTTTGAAAGTTAGAAACATTTAGAATGCTTATTTTAGTTCATCTGTCAAATGCCTCTCACAAAGTTCAGATGTAGCTCAAAGGGCTACGTTTGCATACTAAAGCTGCAGATGCTTCTAGCTACGCAAGCTCAATTTCGTGCGTCATTGAATTCCGAAATGGTCAGATCGTAATTCATAATGCAGTGCAAGTACAGATTGCATTCTTAGTGTTTTTAATGGTGTCATGATGGAGCAACAGTTTAAAGGGAATCTTGCCACAGAAGTTAGCTAAACTCAATAACTTACCTGAATAACAACACATTTGGTTTAATCGCACAGTCTTTAGTGTCACAAGATCCTTCATAAATCATTCTAATATGCTGATTTGAGGCTTAAGAAACATTTTTTTTTATTATTATCAATGTAAACAGTTATATTTTTGAAAACAGCTTAATATTTTTAGTAGAAGTAATGCGTAACAATAATCCAGTATTTTTTTTTAAGTTTTCTTTGCTGAATAGAAAGTTCAAAAGAACAGAATTTATTTGAAATAATTTTTTTTGTACCGCTGTAAATGGCATTATTGTCACTTTTCTTCAATTTAATGCACCCTTGTTGAAATATTTTTTAAAAAAATTCTTTCAAAAAATAAGATCTTACAGACTTCAAACCTTTGAAAAGTAGTGGCATCTTTAAAGCTGTTATGTATAATACTTTAATGGAACCTATAGATTGGGAAATTGAACATTTATCATTATTTGTTTTTTTTGTTTTTTAACATGTAGCCAATTAGCCTATACCCAAATGTACAGTAATGTGTTCTATATGTTTTTGTTTGATGAGGCATTAGGAACAGCTTCCCCCTGGGGTCCTAGGAAGACTCAACAGGCAGATGCAATTGTTCATAACATGGATCAATGCAAGATTATCCTTGTGTTTGTGGTGCTTCGGCTACTCAGCTACGTGCATGATGTATACTTGTTGTGTTAGTATGTTTCTGTGCTAAAGCATTGAAATACTCTTGGGATTTTACAGATCCATATAAACTCTCTTCAGGGACAGCACCTACCTTTGGTTGTTGTCAAGTTGATCTTTTAATTTAGTTCCTCTCTTGATTTTAATCACAGACACAATTTTTGAATTTTACCGCACCATTTTTATCTCAGCTGCAGCATATTGTGACAGTGATTGAAAGCTTTAAATGTTTTAAACAGGGTGGAAGGCCTCCAGTGCAGTTCAGATTAACGTCGCCACCCGGCTATGAAAAATATTTGCCTGAATAATTCATCGCACTTCCTTCCTTTCTCCTCCTCATTCATTTATTCCTTGATTTTATTCTGAAGCAATTACTGTAGCCCATGTCCTGTTCATCAGTCCAGGGACTATTATTAAATCCTCTCCTCTTGTTTTTCCCCTTTTGTTGCACAGGTACAGAGCGGACCAGAGGTTGCGCCCACCTGCTTGATTTAAGACTCTTCTGAACAATTAATGACTGCGTCACATTATCACAAACAGGGAGAACAGAAGCCTGAGGATTTGTTGAGTGTTTTTCAGCATTCGAAAATGGGCACCGCAGAATAAATTAGCTCAGTATTGACTTGGATCACACTATTTCCTGCCAAATGCTAGAAAACATAAAACCCACCCTGCAGTTAAACAGGCCCAGATCCAGGTTGAAAAAGCTGCCCTGGAGGGACTGGCTTCCTAATGCTTCACATGCTCACAGGGTTCATGTTTATAAAGACAGTCAGTGCCACAGGTAGTATGTTAAACATGGAAACAAATATGTGCTTTTTGGCTATTTTCGATGCGCACCAAAGATGTGGCTTCTGAGCTTGATGATTTAAAGAATAGGTTTGTGCCTTGTGACAAACCACAGTGGATGATTTAGGACAAATATACAGTTGGGATTTGCATTGGCAGGCTTGTACAGCATAAAGTATGTGTCGTTGCTTTATAATCTTTGATTTACCCCGGCTGGATATTTCTGCCTCTTTCATGTTTGTGAATTAATTTGAAGTGCCAGGCAACTGAAGCATTTCAGAGAAACAATATTAATCCTCAATGACTTTAAAGCAGCATGTCGTTCCATCTTCATAAATTGAGCTGCTCACCTATGCTTTCTTTTAAAACGCTGTTGCTACATTTTGTGCAGCCTTGTCTCAGTTTTCATGCACGTAACATTTATCTTGGGCTCAGTGCGACAGCAACAGTAATTGGTAAGAAAGCACAGTTAGTATCCAGTTTTTATTTAGATGATTTTTCTCTTTAGAGAGAAGTTATTTGTTATTATGCGCTCCGGTCACCTGTTTGTATCAGAGCAGTGTGCCTGAGGATAAAAATACTAAGGGTTGTTGAGAAACTTTCTGCCCAAATTAAGGGGGTGTTCTGAATGCTTGTTAGTGCATTGGGCTTTGTAGTTGCTAGGATGTTCTGGATGAGTGTTGCATGTGTATGAATTACAGAATCAACCTAGCAACAATCCAGAACGCTATTAACCAACCAGATATGAGTGGTGTTTGCCCTTCATTGTTGTATGGCTGTTAAGTTGTAGCTCCTACGTGGTATAAATCCAAATTATCTTAAGACTTCAGACTATCTTTTATCAAATTCTCTTTGGCCTATCTTATACCTATCTATATCTATCTTAGCCAAAATCGTAAAAAATCATCAAACTGCACAGTCTGAGATCTCATTCATGTCCGTAACACAATTGACCCTTAGCAAAGGCCAAGCCAAGCTGTTCTCACGCCACATATCATGTTCTCACTCAGGGAACATCGCGGAGCAAAGAGGAAACTGACAACGTGCCAACAGACAAGACAGACCAGGTTACTTTTGGTATGAAACTCAGTTTTCAAATTTGGTCATTTTTTTAAAGAATTTCAAATAATTCTGTTTTGCTAATGTGTCGTCACAGATCACTGTAGTGCTAGTTCACAGCACGTGAAGCGATCATCTTTTTCTCTATAGTTATACCATTAAAAAAGCATGAATGAACATCAGAAGGTATCTTGTTTCAACCGCAGAAATTCGTCAATACACACAATTTTTCATGTTCTACCGACGTTAATCTACTGCTGTCTAGTTTGTTTGTCAGACAAAAATGGCAGATTCGGCGTTATTATTGGTCAGTTCACCTGTCAATCAAACTCCCTGCGAAGGGTAAATTGGTGTGTGACTTATGAGCTGAAGTTTGATACCATATAAGCAATAGCAATACTTACTGTTCGATAAAATAGTGCTGTCATTTGCATTACATATAAAACATCAATGTTTTAAGGTGAGATAAATGGAAATTTATCATCCGAATAATACTGTTATGAACATAATGATCACATGCATTCAGTTTATTGGAATGATGCATGGAAGTACTTGAAATGCAGAAGTGACTCATTCAAATCTCTAATGAAATGTAAGGATGGCGGAATAAGAGTGGGTGTTTTTAAAAGTGTTAACAATCGCATTATGTTTGGTGTATATAATGGAAAACTAAAAATATCATCTCAGGCTCATTAGTAAAATGTGCCTGTGCTGACTTTTCTGACGATACTGTGTTTTGTCTTGCACATTTAGCAACACTTTCAAGGTGAAATGTCCAGTGAGTGTGCTAAAACCATGTTAATATATATATATATATATATCTCACGGGACATGGTTGTAGCAATTGCACACGATGAAGGAGTAAACATAAAGATCCTTTAATTCCAATTTGTAATTCAATTCATAAACATCAACTCACATAATCCATATAATAAACATTAATCCAGGACAAAGACTAGAAAGAAACTGAAGGCTTATAAAGACCAGGCAACAAAGGAGCAAACGAGAGGATTAACCAACACAGGTGGACAGAATGAACTAATGAATGAACACAGGAAACTGACCAAATAAGGAAAAACAGGAACTAAACAGGAACATAATATATAATTTTTCATTTTATCTTAAACAGATGAACGTGAATCTGGCAACATTTAATACACTGGTTGTTTTACTGTATGTACTACATCAGATAAGCCATGCATATGGAGTTGCTTGTGATGCCGTGTCAAAATGGATAGTTTACTTTTATTTATTTTTTCCTTAAAGGGGTCATATAATGCCATTTTTGTACAAGTTAATATGATTCTTTAGGGTCTAAATGAAAAGTTTGTAATATACTTTAATTAAAAATTCTCGTTAGTATTGTAAGAAAACACTTATTTTACCTGGTCAAAAACAGCTCTCTGTTCAGCACGCCATTTCAGTGCATGTGCCTTTAAATGATCGTGAGCTCTGCTCACCCCGCCCCTCTGCTCTGTGGGGCGTGACACAACACACGTGGAGTGTTGCCTTGACAACAGTTGAGGGTATCTTTTGGCGGAAGAATGGCAGCGGGAGTTTCTGAGGACACTGTGCAACCATATCAATTTGAACCGGAGTCAAAAAAAACAAAAAAAAAACAAACAATTGAACCGGAGTCGGACACGGAACAAGATGATGGCCCCGAAGAAGTTTGGCAATTAAGGCTCGAACAGGACGTTTCTGAATGGTTGGTTAATGTAATGTCACTTTGATCTATCTTTGTATGTACTGGCACATAATATTACTTATTAATCAGTAACAGACACCGTTATAAACCATCTACAAAAGTAAGCTTAATGTACTGTTACCACGTTAACTTTACCACAGCGTACACAGTTTATAATAACACAATAACCATAACGCGTTGTTCATTACAAACGTGGGATTATGAATTATATTGAGAACATCGTACATAGAAAACATGCCGTAATGTACACTTGATTTCATGTAATGAAAGTTAGTGTAAACTTTAGCCACATTCATGGTGAAACATGCAAGCGATTAGCAAAGATTAATATAAAGGTTAATAAAACGTTACACTCACTTCTTCTGGAGGTGCAGCAGGAACATGAATAGTTGGTACCGATCCTTTTTTCAGGAGCAGCTTCTTGGCAAAACCAGCTTTAAACTGACCCTCGTTTATAAAGCAGTCTGGTGAGAAATGATTCGCGCAAACATGAAAGAATTGAGGTTGATCTGGGGGACTATTCCCTTCGAAAACAAAACTCAGCCACTGCGTCTTCAGAGGTTCTGATTTAGGAACATCAAAACGACTACTATTTAAAACGACTGCTGTGTTCGTTATTACACCCAAGAACAGAACACCACGCTCCCTTAGACGCCACTCTGCTCCAGCGTATCGACAATGGTGGACTATGATGACAGCTCGCTTAGGGCGGGTCTGTGTCGAAACGCTCCTGTCAATCAACAATTGTGGGAGGGGCCTCCGATCTTGTGACGTCACGACGAACAGCTAGATTTGAGACAGGGGAAAACATATTAAGAGATTAAAAAAAAACACTGGATGGATTTTTATCATTATAGGATGGTTTTGTACAGGCACTGCCACACACATTTCAGTACACTCAACTTGTAAAGTGGGATATAGCATTATATGACCCCTTTAATACTAGGGTTAGTACCTAAACCTGGTACCAATATGGGCACCAGTGTCGTACAAGGTATGCAGGTACTTACAAGGTACTTACTTACTATTCCTCCTCTTTCCTTGCGAATTATTTTCAAAATCATTAATGCATTGTATTTAAATACACAAAAAAGCTGACTCGCAGTGATTATCTTATCAGGCTGGGACATAGCCCGCAAAATTTCAAGATGATGGCCTATGATCAAGTGTTTCATTTTTTTTGAGTACTTCACATCATGTCTAATAATGCGGTGAATATAGATGCGTTTCTCTGTTACTGGCAAAAGTTATAGCTGGATACATATCTTTTCAGACTGACAACTGGGGATACAATTTTTATCAGGGTAAGTACCTTTGGCACGACACCGTACCTATGTAACCGGTATGTACTAGAACCGAATCAGAATCCAGATTGAAGCCATTTCGGGTGCTATGCCTGAGCGATCAATTGTAATATTTGTCCTTTTATTCTCCGAAACGAACTAAGAGCAATTACCTGCAATCAAGACGCGGAAAAATAATTTCCCGACTGAGAAAATGTATATTTTAGTCAGAGTTATTGAGCTCCGTCTGTTTGGCGCGCATGCGCTGCGGCGCTCGTTCTAAATGAAGTCTGTGAAGTTTAGTGGAGCATCGCAAAACAAAAGCTCACGCACTGCTGACAGCAAAATGGAAATATTTCCATGGCTTTCTAACATTTACAGATGCAGCCTTTTTATCAGAGCATCTGACGGGGCGAGCGCGAGCCGCTTTAAACTGAAACTATAAACTATAGGCTACTATATCTTACGAGTTTTTTTTAAAGCCCTTCATAAAGCTTGTCACATGTTTAGAACAAATTGTATTATGCACTTTCTCCGCAGCAGTTCAGTCTGTGTCCTCCCTAGATATTTTATCAGATGCGCTCGTATCAAACTACTGTATATCAATATTAACGGTATTGCTTCATACCGTATCGCTTATAAAGAATATATCGATATATCATACAAGCTCTATACCGCCCAGCCCTAGCTTTAATTAAAATGCTTAAAGCTAAAATTCTCTTGTATTCACGTTTTTAAACCTGTTGTCCAACAAAAGAGAACATTATAACCTTTTTAGTCCACAACACCAGTTAAATGCTTCCTTTTATGATCTGATGTAGCTTCTTGTCACAGAATGTAGAAAATATGTTCCATAGGCTACTAATGCATTGATTAGCAATGGATTATAAATATACTTTATTATGAAAATACCAGAGATGGCTTGAATAACACAGACAAACTATATATTGTCATAGTTGAGTGTTTAATGTATTTGTTTTATCATTCAAAACGTTTATATCTTCTGTTTACTCAGTTACAGCGATAGCAATGCCTTTGTCCATATTGGGGATTTCCTGGAGCTTCATGAGTTCCATATACAGTATGTATGTATATATATATATATATATATATATATATATATATATAACAAGTATCGGTTCAGGCACCGTTTAGGCACCGGCACCGTTTTAAAAGTATCGATTTGGCACCGGTATCGAAAAAAACCCAAACGATACCCAACCCTATTAATAATGGATAATCTGCCCTTGTTATCGTCATTGTGTGAAAACAAATAAAAGTTGTTGGTGCTTTACTGCTACTAGTGTACATTTTAGTGTGGAGACAGTTGAAAATATTGCTCTGAAATATAAGTAATCCTGTCATGAAAAGCACCTCCCGTGATTTCTATTTTTGTTATGAATACTTTAATATACTAATTGGTGCATTAAGCACTCAAAAGATGATATTACGGTGTCTATCATTTCTTTTTTTTACCTGCTAAAAGCTGATATGGGTTTCAAAGCTATGAGTAATATAATTACTGTTCAGAGAGAATAATTAGTAAAGTAACACCCATTACAATTTAGAGAAAGTAATTGAAGCAGCTTCTGACTCTAAAACGTACATAATTTAAATATAATTTAAATATGTATTTTAATTGCTTACATAGTTGTGAAGTGAAAGTTTCTAGGCAGAAACGATTTTGTCACCTCTTCACTTAGATCAACAACACGCTCCAAAGACATAAACACTTCGCTTCTTACTGACGTCTGACACATCTTCTCACCTTCAAATGTGAGAGTGCGTTGGGACGGCATTTCATCTGGTGGTGTGCTTCTCTCTCTCTGGTTCTGTTAAAGAGCAGCAGGCCCATTATCCTCTTATTTGTCTGACATTGTTGTTCATGTTTGCTTAATGATTGGAAACAGCATGGCTCTTCATTGGCAGTCTTGTCATTGTGTCACAATTGATGAGCTTCTGTAATTAACGCCATGGAATTAGACAAGCTCATGGTCCCCAGGGGTTAAAGCCGCAATGCTCACCTCGCAAAAAGCTGGCCAATCCTTGAGTTTAGGGTGGGCCCGTCTCGACTCGCTGGCTCCAATATGTGTTATGATTCAGGATGCCAGTATTTTTAATGAAGTCTGTGCAAATGGTTTTCTGGTTTGCACTGCTCTTGTTCTTGTGGCACTCGTTTAAAGCCACACTGCCGACTGTAAAATGATCAAGGAGGGCAGATGTCACGATCAGTTAACACTTTTTATATATATTTTTCATCTCCCGTGATAGTATCCAGCCTGGGCGTAAACTAAGCCAAAGCGCTGATGATATTGAACCCGAAACCAGACAAGGACAGGAAGTGTTTAGGCTATTCTTAGTCAATGAAGCGAGACGGCGGCACTTGGGTCATATCTGGGTTGACGCTAAGAAGTATACATTTGTGTAGGGCGTATTGTCCTGTCTAGATGAGGCATGGTTTGTTCATTTTCTTGTTTAGGAATGTTGCCTGTGGCTGGCGAGAGGCTCCCGTCTCTGACAATCCGTAGTGAGGTCATTTCCTCTGGCCCCTGGCTGGACTCGCTGTGCTCTGTTCTGATGAGCGCTGAATCTAAACAGCTCTGCCTGTTAGCCAAAATGTTTATCTCTCTATTTCTCTCTCTCTTTCGCCACCTTCAATTTGTCATCTTTCTCCCCAGCCATTCAGCCCGTGTTTGCTGCTACAAAACCAAACCTTTTTGTTCCCCTGTGGTTAGAATTCACGACACTCTGTTAATTGGCTGTATTAACTGTGTCTGATTGAAGCACATTTGCCGAGGCAAAGAGAGAAAAACGCACAAATAACCAACTCGGGGGACAATTATCTTTTAAAATTCAAGGGACGTCTCCATTACCAGTCAGATCCTTTGTAGTTTAAATGATTTGCTGTAACACGGGGCTCTGTGGTGTTTTTATTTTATTTAAATAACAGTGAGTTCTGCTACCGTGTTTTCAGCAAGCAAAGCTTTATGTAGCACAGCCCTCCCTCATTTGAAGTACAGCTAGTTGATGCTTATTTTAATTAGAAGCTCATCAAACATTAATGACAGTATTGTAGCCTGGGACTCTATATGTTGACTCTTTATTTGGAATGGACACCTCAGTTCGCTACAATTTTATTCTTTTATTAAGCAAGGATGCATTAAACGGTTAGTTCACCCAAAAATTAAAATTCAGTCATTAATTACTCACCCTCATGTAATTCCAAACCCATAAGACCTTTGTTCATCTTCAGAACACAAATTAAGATATTTTTGATGAAATCTGAGAGCTTTCTGACACTCCAATAGACAGAAAGGGTACTACCGTGTTCAAGGCACAGAAACGTAGTAAGGACATCGGTAAAACAGTCCATGTGACATCAGTGGTTCAACCGTAATTTTACGAAGCAATGAGAATACTTTTTGTGTGCAAAGAAAACAAAAATAATGACTTTATTCAACAATTCTTCTCCTCCATGTCACCCTGGTGCCGTTTTGGAGAGTATCACGATGCATGCGCTTGCTTTCCTCTGAATGTAAACAAGGCGCATATGTGTTCTACGTCGTGATACTCTCCAAAATGTCGTCCTAGGGTAACGCGGGGAGAAGAATTGTTTCACTTTAACCAAAACTATCTTAATTTTTGTTCTGAAGATGAGCCAAGGTCTTATGGGTTTGGAACGACATGAGTGAGCAAATAATGATATAATTTTCATTTTTGGGTGAACTATCCCTTTAAATTAATCAAAAGGGGCATTTACATTTTTACAAAAAAGTTCTATCTAAATTAAATACTTCTTCTGAATTTTCGATTCATCACAGAATCATAAATAAAAGTGTATTGTGGTTAAAAAAACACAAAAAATTAAGACTAAACTGAAAAGGAAAATACAAAACAAAGACAAATGAGAAAAATCACAACTAAATAAGATATGACACTGTTTTTAACATTTATAATAATGCACCAAATCAGCATATTAGAATGACTTCTGAAGGATCATGTGAAGGACTGGAGTAATTCAGCTTTCCCATCACAAGAATAAATTACATTTTAAAATATGTTCAAATAGAGAACCACTATATTAAATTGTAATAATATTTCACAGTATTTGTGTTTTTGCTGTATTTTTGATCAATGAATGCAGCCTTAGTGGGACTATTTTCAAAAACATAAAAAAAACATACCATCCCCAAACTTTTGAACGGTCATGTAAAGCAAAACATTCTGCAGTACAGTCATTAAATTTCATGAACTTCTGGTTGCTGAAACACCTGCTGTCAAAATGTGAGACAGTGTGAAACACAGAGGCATAACAGAACTGATTTAATATTAAAGTAAAGTAAAAAATCTATTTTATTTTATAGAAAAGACTGGCCAAGAAGATGTCCTTTATAATCTGACCTTTCGTGTTCAGATAAAAAAATGTATGTATATATATATATATATATATATATATATATATATATATATATGATGACTGGATATATATTGATGACTTGAGAATTTTCACTCCCTTTTTTTTTCATACAAATTAGACCAAATTGATGCAAAAAAGATACACTTGGTTTTTGCATGATTTGCCAGACTGTTTTATGTGTTAGAACACACGTGTGTGTCTCAGTCAGGTGTGATGAAGGGTGTGTCTCGCTGCATGAAGGAAGAGGTGTTGGAGCGTTGGTGCGTCTGGAGCTTTCAGACCTGCTGCTATAACTGTAGGGGTTATGACACTTGTCGTTGTTTAATTGCCTGCAGCTCTGTGGTGCCAAACTCCTGCAAACATTTCTTAATTAGGACCACTGCCAGCTCTGACGAGCACACAGGAGCTGGAGACACAGGAGAGGATGAGCAAAGATATTTTGGCAATTAAGAAGTACAATGGATGATCTTCTTCGGGGGGGCGGGGGGGACTCTTTAAACTATCTCTGCATGAGCCTCGTTTTTAAGATCATGGATGTCTTGTAAAGATGAAAAACACAGCAGTGACAGCTGATGCATGAAGGATCAGTAGACAATGACAAGTATTTGATAACAACAATTAATGAATTTAATTAACTGGGTTATATGGCGAAGTAGGATACGGAAAGATGAGATATGTCATAAATGACATATGTCTCATCTGCAAAAGAGCAAAGCAGAGAGTGTAAAACGTTAGGGTGGAATTCAGTAAGAATGATTTGTGCCTGCTGATAGCACTGATGATATTCAAATGTTGTCTGTGTTTTAGTACCCAGTTCACTAAAAGAATTATGCAAAACAGTTAATTCTCACAGTAAATTATTGTTCTTATGGAAAATCATTTGAATTTTTTCTAAACAGAATAAAATGCTAAACGGTGCATTCAGCGGATATATGGTATTGCTGGAATATAACATGAAAGTAACTTCTGATGAAACCAATGTTTTCAAATTCTAGACAAGCATGAAACGTGACAGTTTTTCATATAAAATGCATATGGCCATATGATTTATTTTTTCTCTCTTGCTCCAAGACCATTGTGATAGCGCTTCATCATGACCAGAACACATTAACAGCCTATGCAATTGCATATCAACAAGAATTGACTGTGTGTGATATTCTATTAGCTGTTGTAATAAAGATAAATGAATTTGTGGAATGTTATTGGAGAGACAATCAAAAGCACAAAATGTTCATATAAATTAATTATGGAAGAAATGTGAGTGTGGGGGTGACCAGTTTTGTTGTAGAACTGTTTCAGTAAAAATTTACAAAATCTAAAGGTTGGTAATCAGTGTTATTTTAGTATCATTTGTGACCTGTGCTGGCAAAATGAGTCACAATGAGCAAATTTTCAAAAATGAGTTATTTTTATTTTCACATTCTCCTTCAAAATGACGTATGATTTGTTGGAATCGGACATAAAATGACTGAGCTACACCCATGTTAAGTCGATATTTTGAGAAAAACAGTTAAAGTTTCTTGAAGGTTCCAAATCAAAATCACAACGTTGAATCTTTTCCTCCAGTTTACATTATCCAAAGCGACTTACAGTGCATACATTTTTTTTATCAGTATGTGTTCAGTTCTTTTCTTAATAATAATTACTATATTAATAATCACAATATATCCATTTTTTATTTTATCTTTGTTATTATAAATAAGAACAGATGCAAAAAAACAAAACAAAAAAAAAGTAGAACAAATATAAGAAAAATAATGCATTACCTTTTTTTAATTTTACATTTAATGAACACATTTTTGTGAAAACCTCAATTTTTATTGGTTTTGTATTTATGTTATTTGCTTTTGTCATTTATATTTTTTTTATAAGTTTTTCATCTAATTTATATTTTATTTATGTACGGTATATAAATATTTTATATTTCAGCTATTTGTATTTTATAATATTTCAGCTTTATTTCAAGTAACGAAAATAAATTGTAATAGTTTTATTTAACAGTACGAATAAGATTGTTGATGATACTGCACTTAGACACCCTGGATTTGATCCAGAACAGCACTCATTACCACTAAGCAGAAGGAAATCTTGCTCATCGTGGTGCAAAACACAAATCATCTGACGCTGATAATTCCTGTCATTGATAATGTCCTGTCAGCATATGGAATTATTTTTGTGTCTTTATTATTCAGTCAAAGATTCTGTGTTTGAGAGTAAAACTAATTAGTTTTTAGTAATTAGTTTTACTCTCAAACACAGAATCTTTGATGGAATAATAAAGACACAAAAATAATTCCATATCAGCAGAGTGACTTGGCAGTTCAGCAGCAGTCAAATTATTTTGTACTTGCTTTCTGTAGCTAATGCATTCTGAGAAAAACCTGGAATGTGAAGACACAGAGGGTGAAGTTCTTTCATTAACAGCCGCTCAGTAGTATGAGGAGCTGTAAACACACTGTAATACATGGCTGTTGTCATGACAACTAATTCAGTAAAAAGCACTTCGTTTGAGTTAAAACGTTTTTGTTTTGTGCTCTTCGGCAACCTGCTTTGTGGCACAAAACGCTAGTTATTTGTGACTGGTTAGTATGGAAACGATGGTCAAAAATATGATTGTCACTGTGAGTAGACAGTGTGTAAGGTAACCTAAAATGACAAACCACCAGGACAAAGTTAAAATCCTTATAATGTGACATTTGACCAATAAACCTGTTTCTGATTCTCAGTAGGCTGAAGTAATGTAAAATTCTAACTTCATACTGACACCACCATAATTATGAAGTTATGTTAAAGTTATGTTAAGGCAAAGCAGGAACTGAATCACACTTGGATGTTCATTTATGCATTTATCCCCTGACCTTAAAAAACCCAGGACCAACAGTGGCAGATGTCAGGGATGAAAACAAATATGTCTCAAAGTCATTTGAGTACTTTATAGAAACTTGTTTCTGCCACAGAAAAAAAAAAGATAATTGTGACTTTCTGTTTCACAATTCTGACTTTTTCCTCAGAATTGTGAAATATACACTCACAATTGCGAGTTATAAAGTCCAATTCTGAGGAAAAGAGTCAGCTCACAATTGACCCTTCGCAGGGGGCTTGATTGACAGGCGATCTGACAAATCATACAGGAGAATAGAAAAACTTTGGTGGACTTAAAGGTGCACTAAGTGATTTTTGGCAAACGGTGTTAATATTTGAAAGCACCAAAACAAACACGGCCATATCCCAACAGGACCTCGCCACTATTTTGATATCTCCACGCCGCATGTACATACACAACGCTAGCATAACGCCGATCGCAGAAACGAGCGAAGATGACATACAAGCATATTCAAACAAAAACATTTCTCTCTATCAATAGTCGATCTGCTAATATCCGTCCTCTGTACTCAAATTGAGCTCTCTCTTCTCTCTATCAGTACAAGACACGCCCCTTACTGCTGATTGGCTACAAGTGTGTTTTGGGACTTGGTCCGACACTGTGGTCAAAAGCGTTTTTCAAATATTGCTTAGTGGACCTTTAAACTTAAAAATGTTATGTATTTACGTCTTTCCGCCATTGAAATAGAATATGTTCTGATGTTCATTCATATTCATTTCGTGTTTTAAAGGGGTCATATAATGCTATATCCACTTTTACAAGTTGATTGTACTGAAATGTGTGTTGGCAGTGCCTGTACACAACCATCCTATAATGATAAAAATCCATCCAGTGTTTTTTTTTTTAATCTCCTAATATGTTTTCCCCTGTCTCAAATCGAGCTGTTCGTCTTGTGACGTCACAAGATCGGAGGCCCCTCCCACGACTGTTGATTGACAGGAGTGTTTCAACACAGACCCGCCCTGAGCGAGCTGTCATCATAGTCCACCATTGTTGATACGCTGGAGCAGAATGGCATCTAAGCGATTGTGGTGTTCTGTTCTTGGGTGTAATAACGAACACAGCAGTCGTTTTGATGTTCCTAAATCAGAACCGCTGCACTGGACGTTAAAGTACATACACTGCACTGCATGCTTCAGCCCTGACAGTTGTACCTAACACTGCATAGAGAACATTACGCATCACTGACAAGCCTACATTTAACGAAAAAAAAGTTTTTCATGACCATTAGCTGTAACATCAATCTGTCAATGAACTATACATCAGTAAACACATAGCGTTCGTGTCTCACTACGCTACCCTGCCAGTACATACAAAGATAGATCAAAGTGACATTACGTTAACCAACCATTCAGAAACGTCCTGTTCGAGCCTTAATTGTCGAACTTCTTCGGGGCCATCATCTTGTTCCGGGTCCGACTCCGGTTCAAATTGATATGGTTGCACAGTGTCCTCAGAAACTCCCGCTGCCATTCTTCCGCCAAAAGATACCCTCAACTGTTGTCAAGGCAACACTCCACGTGTGTTGTGTCACGCCCCACAGAGCAGAGGGGCGGGGTGAGCAGAGCTCATGATCATTTAAAGGCACATGCACTGAAATGGCGTGCTGAACAGAGAGCTGTTTTTGACCAGGTAAAATGAGTGTTTTCTTACAATACTAATGAGAATTTTTAATTAAAGTATATTACAAACTTTTCATTTAGACCCTAAAGAATCATATTAACTTGTACAAAAATGGCATTATATGACCCCTTTAAGTAAATATGAAAAGACGATCGGTTCACGTGCTGCTTGAACTGAGACATAATGGGCCCAATCATACACCCGGCGCAATGTGACACCGGGTGCAACGCAAGAGTTTTTTGCTAGTTTCAGCCCGACAGTTATCATTTTCACATGCATCATCACGTTGTTTAAATAGCAAATGCGCTTGAGCCCATCTGTTCGCCCATGGACGCGCTTGTCTGAAAACGAGGTTTGTTCAGGTGCATTGTTGACGCATTGCTATTTTGAGGCAACTGAAAACGATTGTGCCGTTGACCAACTAAAACCTGGTCTAAAGTCAATGGTGCAGTGTTTTTTTATTTATTTAAAGTGTGCATTAGTAATATGCGCTTATAGGCGGGTGCACAACGCTTATGCTTATTACACACAGGGACGCACAGCAGCACACAAACATGCCAAATATTAAAATTGAAAGGATTGCAATCTAAAAGATTTTTAGATTGTAAATCCATTTCCTCTCTGGAGAAGCATTCAGTCTTTTGCAAATTCCGCCGAATCTGTCGTGGTGCAAGCACAACTGGCTTTTAAAGGGAATGGGAGATGAGACTCTGATTAATTTATTACACGTTACACCCAAAACACACCTATGACTCATTAAGAGAATAGGTACAACCCTTTTGGACCATGTGCCTGACGCGCTGACAGTTTTTTCCTTTGTTAAACTAGTAAAAGTGGATTCTCCCAAACACTAAGTGTACCTGTGCCATGCGCTTCAGACTATGCGCTTAGATCGTTAAAATAGGGCTCATTATGATTTTGAGTTTAAGTCCACCGAAGTTGATCTACTCTCCTGTCTGATTTCTTTTTTGGACAAAATGGCAGATTCTGTGTTATGATTGGTCAGATCTCCTGTCAAACAAGCTCTTTGTGATAGGTCAATTGCAAGTTTATTTCTAGCAATTCTGACTTTATTTCTCAGAATTGTGAGTTTATATTTTGCAGTTCTCACTTTATAACACGCAATTGCGAGTTATCATGCAACTTATATCAATTTATTTCATGCAGTCCTGAATTGCAAGATGTAAACTCGCAATTCCGAGAAAAAAAGTATGAATTGTGAAATAAAAGGTCACAGTTACTCTTTTATTTTTTATTCAGTAGTGGAAACAAGCTTCCATATACTAGAATTGGTTCAAAAGTGATTCAAATCACTTTATACTTTGTCAAAAACACTAAGGAAATTAGTGAAGTTTAAATTATTTTGACATTTCAAACCTTAATATTGTCATTTACGTTTCAGATTTGACTCAGAAATGAATAAATATTCATCTACAGGCCTGATCTCTGGATCAGCAGTAAAAGAAGAAGCTAAATTATTTGTGCACATCACTGCCAGCAAGTTTGTGCACCTAAACACTTTGTAAAATAAAATGATCCTTATGTTTGGTGTCAATATGATCTCAGATGAGTAAGATGGGAGTTCTGAATCCCACAACTGGCACGAGAGCCACCACCATCTGTGATGCGTTCACTTGCCATTCACACACTTTTCCCAGCTCTCAGCGGCTCATCAGACCTGCGGTGTTCCTGCACGTCACCTCTCTGTCTGTATGCAGAAGGTTGGAGCGAGGAGTAGGAGAGTCTGATGTGTTTTGATTAAATCCCAGGAGGCAAAAGGGGTGACTATGGGGCTGCGAGCAGATGCCCAGCACTCAGACAGTGGGTGGGTGTATCGCATAATTGGATTTGTCAGACATGAGCTGTGTGGTGTGGAAAGAGACAGAATGAAATCTTTGATTAAGCTTGTTGCCGTCTCTTCCCTATAATGCTTATGGACAGAGCAGATATCCCAAATGCCATCACACAGAGCCAGTGCCCCAGCTCATTTTCAACAGGGTAATTTTATACGCTCATTCTCTTGAGGTTAAAAGACACACACACACACACACACACACACACACACACACACTCAAACACACAATGGTTTCCATTTTTTGTGGGGACTCTCCATAGGCGTAATGGTTTTTATACTGTACAAACGGTATTTTCTATCGCTCTACACCAACCCTACACCTAAACTTACCCCTTACAGGAAACTTTCTGCTATTTCAGATTTTCAATACACTACATTCTGCATGATTTATATGCTTGTTTCCTCATGAGGACCAAAAAAATGTCCCCACAAGGTCAAAATTTACTGGTATTACTATACTTGTGGGGACATTTGGTCCCCATAATGTGATGAATACCAGGTACACACACACACACACACATCACACAAACAAATTTATATAGAGATTCTGTGTGTGGCGAATATGATTAAAGATAATAATGTAATATCAGACTGAGCCACATACAGTTGCCCCAAACAAATTTGGATGACACTTAAACTTCATGAATGTCATTGAATTTGATCAAATTAGACCTTAGAGCTTTTCTATAGTATGTTAGACCTTTTCTCAGAACTAAGTTAACTTTTTTTTATTCATTTTGCCTAAAAATTTGTTTTCCCTGTGTCTACATTTTCCTACATCTCATATATATTTGGCCACTATTTCACTATTATATCAGAGCCATAGGAAAATGTAGACAAAGGAAAAACAATTATTGACTGAAACAAACAGTTGGCAGCTTATATATATTTATAATAATTATTCTGAAGAATATATCCAACTAAACTATTTTATATATATATATACTGTTTTGCTTCAAAAACTTTTATTTAATAATACATTTACTAATGTGGCATACATATACACACTTTATATTGTACTGTAAATATATGAATACTTGTGTGCGTGGGTGTGTTTATGTAGTTTTTTACACACAAAGAGAAAACCACCTTATCTTTTAGCAGCTTGATTAAAGCTTAGCTAAGTTAGATCTTAGCTGAGACCTTTATTTCCTCATTAAAACTGCATTATTAGTGCCAATACTCTGATAAATGCTGACTAATTAATGTCCTGTGCCCACAGAATGACAATGGCTGAATGAAGATTTGGCTGCAGAGATTGTCAAGCTGTAACAAAGCAGAGAAGCAGACAGCAGGCCAGGTGGCGAACTGTCCCCAACAATTAAACCGCATTGGCCCGGTAATGTTTTAGTCTCAAAATCGCCCTTGATCTCATGACCTTTTTAAAATGATGTTATGGACAGTGACTGCCAGCCATGCAGGGTTAATGCAGCCCATCTGTTCGAATCTGTGGAAAGCGGGCTAGTCTAATGGCAGGGGACACATACAATTGGCCAGTGCCCTGCCTTAATTGCTTTCAATAAAGAGCTCACCGCTGCACCTTGATGGGGGTATTTCACAGGAACGACATCTCTCTTGTGCGTCAGGGCTGTTCTACTTCTCTACATTACCCTTGATTGTCAAAGTTAAATGCCTTTGTGTGTGTACATAGAGAGACTCATCTGTAGAAGTAAACTGCATCGGATGCACCGGAGGAGGTTGGCGCCTGTTTGACAAGCAGCACAGGAACATTTATATGGGCCTGGAGGCATTTGCATAAAGATGGAAATCAATACAGCTATGTGTAATGCTCAGTCTAGACTATGGGGTGCACAATTCAGTGTAGCTCTACTCGTTTATAAATCAGACTGTCTGTAGCTCCTCTGGTAAATTAGAGACAGAGGAATAATGAAGGGAAAACCTGAGCTGTGCATAGCGCTGACTCTAGGAGACAACAGAGAAAAGAGAGATACAATTGCACACAGTGGCCTGTGGATGGAGGGGATTTTAGGTGGAGGTAATTTGTGGGATGTGAGGTGAAGCCGATGTCAAAAATCCAAACCTGATTAAATTGCATTTCTATAAGAAGTTCAGCCATGCATGATGTCTTAATGCATAAAAAGCAAACCAGAGTTGCTTAAGTTTTTCTTTTTCTAACACTGCACTTTATGAATATGTTGTTCCACTTTTAACTTTAATATTTGGTATATCCACCTTTTGCAGCAATTACAGCAGCACATCTCTCTGGCATAGTGTCAATATATTTCCTGAGAACTTCAACACTAATGTTATCCCATGCGGTCTGCAACTCAAGCCAAATACTTTCCTTTGAATGTGCAATAGATCTGTCCAGTTTATTTTCTAACTCGCCCCAAATTTGCTGGATGAGGTTGAGGTCCATACTTTGAGGGGGCCAGTCCATCATTTTCAATGTTCTTTCCATTGCAGGTAGTTCTGGCAATAGTTAGTATAATGTTTAGGGTCCTTGTCCTCTTGGAAAATAAATCCAGGCCCAATAAGACGACTCCCAGATGGTACTCTGAACCTCACCAGAATCTTGTGGTATACTTTCTTATCCATGATGCCATCAATTTTCATTAAGTCACCTGTTACTGAGGCTGAAATGGCAGCCCACACCATAATACTGCCCCCTCTGTGTTTATCTGTTGGCAAGAGACACTCATTTTTATGTCTCTCCCCCTCCCTCCATGGAATATATCGCTGGTTTGACTGTTCAAACTTGGACTCATCAGTCCACAACACTCTATACCAATCTTCCTTTGTCCATTTCTTTTGCAAATTTCAGGTGTTTCACTCTGTTTTTCTCTTTCAGTAATGGTTTCTTTGCTGCTATTATGCCAACAAGTCCGTACAGTTCTTGAAGACACTATTGCACCATTAGTCATTGTGGTGTTGATCTCGTCACACAGTTCTCATGAGGTCTTTCTTCGGTCCTGAAGACTGAGAATTTTGAGATGCTTCACTTGTCTGTCTGAAATTTTCTTTTTTCTACCGCTCCCCTTTTGGTTCTGGTGTGAATTGGTGGCATCATGACGGTCTAAAGTGTACTTTACAGTGCTTGGACTGCATCTCACGTCCGTGGCTATGTGGCGGTAACTCCAGCCAGCATCAAAAAGGGCCTTTATTCGAGCTCCTTCACCTTAGCCATGTTCAAAGAGCAACATGTGCTTCAAGACTACTTCTTGAGGCTTTGAATTTATACCAATTGGTGGTGTGGCCTCAGTGACAAAACCCTGATGTTACTAATCACTTAATGAGCAAGATAGGCCTTATACATTCAAAAGAATCCCACAGCTGGGTCCTAAGACTTTTGCATCACCATCAATTTAACCACGATCACACCTGACAATGATTACACAAGTAATTTGGCTTCTTCTGTGAAGGAACATGATTGTGTGACATTGACAGTGAAATAGGCCTAGCTTGTTTTTTGTAAGCAAAATGACCTAAATTTCCTTATGATGGCTCTATTCTATGGTTTATAGAGCATAATGATGACTTTGTAGATGTTTCATTCATTTTATGGATATTGTAATGGCCAATAGGTTGTTTGCAATCACGTAATTCTGATGACGCGCGAAATGCAGCTGGAGGGCAGGAAGTGATTTTTCTCTATATATCGCTAACAGAAACTCAAAATTCCTATGTTTTGCGTAGTATATGGATGCTCAAATGGGTCAAACTGAGAAACCACAAGGAGCTTTTATCGTGTATGAACATTTGTTGTTCATAAGGGGGGAAAAGGCAAGAGTTGACTGAAAAATGCAGCAGGGTCATTCCATATCAAATCAACCAAATTTCAAACCAAATTTCCCCAGCTCAAAATTTTGATTTTGCTATTTTTCCTTAAGAAAGATAAACATGTTTAGTGTTGAAAGCCAAAATATTAAATGTCATGGATGAATATTTACTGAGTAATCCGCTTTTTGTAGAGGGGGTTCAAAATAGCAATTTTCACCTGAGATTCAGAGCCAAATTACAGAGGGGTAAAACTGACAGAAATATGGCAGCATCATAATGTTACTTTTACACAGTGATTGGGAGGTCTGTTAGTAAAATCTGTTGACTTTAGCAAACTTTGTTGCATTAAAAATTGGGGAAAGAGCACTTTTCAAGTTTTTTCTCCAACGTTTGCATGCTTGTAACTCAAGGAGTATTAAAGATATCTTAAGACCCAAAATCTGAAAGGGCATTAACAAACTTTTCTTTTGGCATCTTCATTTTTAAGGCTCTATATGGTTTGGTTCCAGAGATATTGGGATCTCAATATGGCTCTATGGGTAAATCGTTAAAATGTACACATTTTCAGTGGTCAAAATCCAAATGTGGGTCATTTTGAAAAAATACGATACTTTTTTTTCTTTTAAAGAGGAATGTCTGAAGAACAAATAATGTTGAAACTAGAGATGTATCTCATCTCCTTCCATAAAAATTGGCCATTTCTAGGCTATAAACATGATTAGCAACATGCTAACTACATGCTAATCATGCTAGCAACATGCTAATCATGCTAGAAACATGCTAGCAAAATGGTAATCAAGTTTTGTTTAAATAAAAGTTTTGTTTTACATGATATTAACAGGGACCAATGGCCACATACCCTGTACATGCAGCAAAGTTTCAGCAGTGACATATATCCCACATCCCTCATATACATGCGGGATTCACGTTCAAAATAGCTTGTTTGCAGTCAGGGTTAGTTGCTTAGCCTATCCACCGCCTCGATGGCAGGCATCTATTTCAATTTAAAAATCGCTCCTCTTCATAACTAAGGATCAAGTTCAACATATGTTGTGATTTTCTGTTTATACCTTTGTGATAGTGTCTAAACCAGTACAGTACGAACTTTCCTCCATCTCGTCCATTCTGCATTTTCAGTCACTCCTGAAACTTGAAACAAGCATGTAAAACAAAACTTTTATTTAAATTCTGAATTGATTATAGCACTTCCATATAATCACTAAAAAGCTGTCACTCACTTCAATTTGTAGCAATCTCACAATGTTCCATTATAATCAATGAAGCTCTCGAAACTGCAAATATAATGTCTTATTTACATCGTGTCTACATGTGGCATTTAGCATTGAGTGAATTCTGACTGTCTCATGCTAAAGAGTTGGCAGCCCTGTATGTATTTATATATTTCTTTATTAATATCTTAATATATTATATCTTATATTAACCATTTGCACACACAAGCTTTATCTGACTCGGCTCCTCCTGACCACAGACACAGGTTTACAAGCCACTTTTCCCTGTGTTTTTCAGTCAATTTCTTGCCTTTTCCCCCCTTATGAGCAACAAATATTCATACACGATAAAAGCTCCTTGTGGTTTCTCAGTTTGACCCATTTGAGCATCCATAAACAATGCAAAAAATAGGCATTTTGAGTTTCTGCTAGCGATTCCTATAGAAAAAAATCACTTCCTGCCCTCCAGCTGCATTTCGCGCCACACCTAATGACATCATGTGCAAAACAACCTATTCAACAAAAAAAAAACTGAAACCTCTTAAGTATGCCACGTGTTCTAATAATTTTGGCCACCACTCTAACTGATCATTTTGATGCTGCTCTGCTCCACTCCATTATACACTGTAGTCAGGTTAGATGCCATATTTAATTTTAACACCAATGAAAACAAGGCTCCAGTATCCAATATCCAAATGCTTGACTTTTTTTTTCTTTCTGTTATTTGTTTATTGGCATATTAAGCATACAACTGAGTGAAGCAAATAACAGGTTTTTTACATCTTTGCAAATTTATTATACATAAAAAACATAAATGATTCCATTGCATAAGTATTCAAACCCTTATCTGGGACAGATGAAATTTAGCTCAGGAGCATTCATATTGCTTGTAGATGTTACTACACTTTGAATGAAGTTAACCTGTGTCAAATTCAATTGAATGGATATGATTTGGAACGGCACACACATCTTAATAAAAGGCCTAACAGCTGAAAATGCATATCAGAGCAAAAACCAAGCCCTGAGGTCAAAAGAACTGCCTGTAGAGCTCAGAAACAGGTTTGCGTCAAGCCACACATCTGGGGAAGAGTTCAGAAAAAATTCTGCTGCATTGAAGGTTCACAGAATCATGTAGCCTTCATTATCCATAATGGAAGACATATGAAACAAATAGGACTCTTCCTAGAGCTGGCCTCTTGGCCAAACTGAGCAACTGATGGAGAAGGGCCTTGTCTAGACTTGTGACCAAGAAGCTGATGGTCACTCTAGTTGAGCTCCATGATCATATATGCAGATGGGAGAAACCTACAGAAGGACAAACATCACTGCAACACTCCACCAATCTGGGCTTTATGCTGGTGTGGCAAGAATCAATCTTCTCCTCAGTGAAGACACAAGAAAACACACTTGGAATTTACAAAAAAGTATCTAAAGGACCCTCAGACTCTGAGAAACAAGATTCTTTGGTCCGATGAACCTCAATTCCAAGCATCATGTTTGTTTGAAGGAAACCAGACACTGCTCATCACCTGCAGAGTACCATCCAGAAAGTGTGCTGGTAGCAGCCTCATGCTGTGGGGCTGTTTTTCAGCGGCAGGTACTGAGGGACTCATCAGAGTAGAAGAAAAGCTCAATGCACCATATTGAGATGGTCCAGAGCATTCAGAACCTCAGACTGGGCAGAAGGCCCACCTTCCAACAGGACAATGACCCTAAACACACAGCAAGAGTGACTTATAGACAACTCTGTGAATGTCCTTGAGTGGCTCAGCCACAGCCTGGGCTTGATCCCAATGAAATATTTCTGAAGAAACCTGAAAATGTGTATCTGCCCCCATCCAACCCGACAGAGCTTGAGATGTGAAGAGGTGAGAAGAAGAATAGCAGATAATTGCCAAATGCTGATATGCACAGCTTGTCGCATCATATGCAAAGAGACTTGAAGCTCTAAAGATACTTCAGCTAAGTACTGAGTTAAGGGTATGAATACTCTTGCAATGTGCTTTTCAGATTTTTTTATTTTTAATTTACAAAGTTGTGACAGTTCTGTTTTTGCTTTGCCATTATGGTGTGTGGAGTGTAGATTGTTGTAGGAAAAAAAAGTAATTTAAAGCGGTTTAACGTAAGGCTGCAACATAAAACGTAAAAAAAAAATGAAGGGGTTTGAATACTTCTGCAAGGCACTGTATATATATACATATATATATATATATATATATATATATATATACACACACACACACACACACACACACACACACAATATTCGATTTCTTTACTAGTTTTCTTTCTTTTTCCTTTTTCCTTTAAGTCCCTTTAAATTTAAATAATATGTATGAACTGTATGAAACATTTTTTCTGCAATTTTGCTAGTGTTCAGGTGTATGATCAGGATTTATTGCTGGTAAAAAATAAGATGTCAGTCTACATTGAGAAGGAATCAGTTTTCTTGCTACTAAAAACTAACAACTTTCTGGAGCAGAAAGTTTTTGTATATAAATAGCTGCAGTGGATGATACATCATACGTGATGAACGATTATCAGCACACGAGTCAAACTTGGAATGCTGACAATTTCTGACACCCTTCATTTTTTAAAATCATTGTTGACTTCCAGTGTTGTGCAAGATCTTTTTCTTCAGATTCTATTGGCTGAGATCTCTTTTCATGGGTACCATATTTGGTGCCTGATTGAAAATATGTTATAAAAATGCCAAGTTTTAAATTACAAATTATATTACTGAAGCTAAAAAATGGTCAAAGAAAACAGTTATCTTTTTTATATTTCTTTAAGATACTATCAAGAAAAACTTTTTTGATTAGCTAGAAGAAAATGAAAGTACACTTTTGATCTTTTAGGATTCTGCGAGCAATCTTGCATGACACTAGTCACTTTGTCACTGCAGAATCACTGTGTGAAGGTCCCTCAAGATGGTCTATTTATCAGTGCAGCGTGATTGCGTTTGTGTGTTAGAGCCATGTGATTGCCTAAAACGGTCACAATTCTTCTCTAAAAGTGCAGTTTTCCTCAAATCAGTTCCGGCTGCACTAGGCGTATGCGGTTATAAATTTGCAGTGGGAGCACATTACTATTCACGCTTGTATTTCTTCTCAGCGCTGAACTCACCTCAGGATCCTGTCATTGATATTGATGCCTGCTTTGTGTGCTTCACTCCCTGAGCTGTTTGTTTCTAAAGCCTCTTTATCTTCATCTGGCTCATCCACACGCACACATGCTGTCTGCTCGTCTGACCGTCCTTTGGATGCACGCTACCCAACACAGCATTTATCAGGGACTTTAATGTGTGCTGCAATATGTGAGATATAGGTATGTGTGACTGTTATACGTGGGAGTTATAAATGCTATGAGACTAAATGTTGATTTGATTACATTAGCGTTTGAGAGTAAATATGTAAAGGGCATATTCGAAGCTCTGTAGTGCTTTACTAGCAGCTTCTATGCACATTTCAGTGTTGAACTTGTGCTTAATGTATACAAAAGGACTAAACTACTTAGTTCAGCCAGCACATTAGGCATCTTCAGTTAATTAACAGTGTGCAGATCAGTGCTTTAACAGCAACCTTGTGGTCAGCACCTCAATCTGATCTTGTTATTCTGTCAGACAAGTAGCCTAGTTGTCAGTGGCAAAGCATATAGGCTGAAGCAAAGATATATTTGGATAAAACAAGTCTCCCGCTGCTGTCCGTGGCAAGCCGTCGTAAAGGTGAGCTGCATGTTGAATTAGGAGGTTAACCTGAGGAACCTGTGGACATAAAAACGTATTTGTGCACATAACACTAGCACAAATATAACTGTAGTCTCTCATTTGTATTGCTAATGTTTGTGGATATGCTTTTTTACTTCTTAAGGGATACAGTCAGGTCCATATATATTTGGACACAGGCACAATTTTTAATTTTTTACTCCTGCTGACCAAAACATATTCAAGTTACAGTTATATAATGAATATGGGCTTAAAGAGTACACACTCTGCACTTTAATTTGAGGGTATTCTCTTTGAAATTGGAGGAAAGGTTAAGGAATTACAGCTCTTTAATATGTACCCCCCCCCCCCCCCCTTTTCAAGGGACCATAAGTAATTGGACAGTTGACTCAACAGCCATAAAATGGACAGATGTGGGGTCTTCCTTCATTATTTCAACATCAATTAAGCAGGTAAAAGGTCTGGAGTTGAATCTAAGTGTGCCATGGGAGCTGTTGCTGTGAACCTACATCATGCAGTCAAAGGAGCTCTGCATGCAGGTGAAACAGACAATTGTTAGGATTTAAAAACAAAAGAAATCCATCAGAGAGATAGCAGGAACATTACGAATGGCCAAATCAACAGTTTGGTACATTCTGAGAAAAAAAAAAGAACACACTGGTGAACTCAGCAACATAAAATGGCCTGGACGTTCACAGAGGACAACAGTGGTGGATGATTGGAGAATCCTCTCCATGGTAAAGAAAAACACTTTCACAACATCCAGCCAAGTGAAGAACACTCTCCAGGAGGTAGGCGTCTCACTGTCAAAGTCTACAATCAAGAGAAGACTTCACAAGAGCAGATACAGAGGGTTCACCACAAGGTGCAAACAAGGCCAGATTAGACTTTGAATTGGTATTCGATGGCGGGCTGTGTTATTTCAAGAACTTCTCTGAGGTCTTCTGTGGGTGGATTTACTTGAACTTTCTTTTAAAGATTCTTCATGGTTGGGATGTGATTAAAGAAGTCTAGAAAACCAAAGCAGGCAGATCGTTGAGAACAAAGCTGTGAGCATTAAAGATTAGGGTTATGAAATGTGAATTTGAAGTTGGGGGAGGGGAAGATGTTGAAATGTTTTCACCACATTTTCTATGAATTTATAAACTTACTTCATGCATTTAACTTTAAAATAATTATATAGTACTTACAGTGACCTCTCCAAGTTTGGGGCTCACATCTGAAAGTTGTTTTCACCTCAGATTAAAAATGTAATAAGATATAAAGTCACAACTGTGAGACTTAAAGAACTGCGACAGGCAATATGCTGAAATATAAAGTCACAGTTAACTTAAATTAAGTTAAATTAAATGTGTGCTTGTAAGAAACTGCTTATAATTTAATCGTTTGGGAACAGTACTTTTTTGTTTGTTTTGTTTTTGCTTTTTACATACATAAATGATGTTCTTTGGAACTTTTTATCAAGGGGTCCCAAAAAATGTGTCATGGTTTGCAAAAAAATTAAAAAAAATTAAAAAATCAAAATAAATAAATAAAAAATGTGCAGCACAACCATTTTCAAAATTCATTTCACATTTGAGAATTTAGTGAAAAATGAAAACAACATTACTGGTTGTACTTTATTTTTGATTGAGTAAATGCAGCCTTCTTGATACATATTTCAAAACCATAAAAAAATGATCCATAGTCTATGTTTGTCCTGCTTATGAACTTTTTGGGACACACAAGTAGTTATTGTAAAGCTTATTTTCTTGACAAACTTGCAACTATTTATTAGATATTATAAAACATCACTTTTACTTTTCAGAGATTTTCTGAATATTGTCATTGAATTGCAGGGAGACTTGTTCTTCAGTCGACTTTCAGCTGCAGCCACATCATTCTCATGCTAGTATTAAGCGTTCAAAGTGTCATCAGCAACCATTCCAGGTCTTTAGATGCATTTTGTTTGAATCAGGACTAAATTGTGATTCTGATTACTCACTGTTATGCAGAGAAGTAGCAATCATTATAACTGCCCAACACTTTCATAAATTTCGTCCCCCCAAGACTTTGTTTTTCTGTGGTGCCAAAAAAAAAAAAAAAATTTTAAGAGCGAGCAAAATCTTCTGCAAGCTGACTGCATCAGTCAAAGACTGCAACAAGCATGCAAGCAGTAAGATCTAATCCTAATATAGCTAGCGCCCAATTACCTGCCTCTCAGCAAATCAGATGGCCAAATATTGTCACCTAATTAATATTCATAAGCCAAGCAGATAAGATTATAATATGTCTGCCTGCTTTTCAGATCATTCCTACGTCCTACTATTATGAACCGTGTCCGAATATTGGTGGATTAGATCACATTTAAATTTAGCTGTTGTGGTTGGCACCCTATTCAGTTAATTAAAAAAGTATTTGCAAAGTGTATTTGAGTGGAAAATTATTAATTAATCAACAAGTCCTCCAACTCATACGACAGTATAGGTCGTTTGTCACTATCCTCAAATACGACCCATACGAGCGTTCCCTAAATTAGCGCCCCTACCGGCAAAAGGAGATGCTACAGAAATTTTCGCCTAAATGCATTGTGGGTTTTTATTAAAATGCTTGCTATTTGCGTTTTAAACTCTCCCGGCTGTTCGAAGTGTTTTATTGCTAAAAAGATATGGATTTCATATAACTTCAAGACACGTACAGGTAAAGTTTCCACCCGTCTCGTAAAGTAACGTTTGTCG
>JAFVLL020014177.1:0-16011 GCA_021397915.2 Tor tambroides | reverse complement strand
AATGGATGTGAATGGGTGCCGTCAGAATGAGAGTCCAAACAGCTGATAAAAACATCACAATAATCCACAAGTAATCCACACCACTCCAGTCCAGCAATTATCATCTTGAAAAGCTGCATGTTTGTAAGAAACAAATCCATCATTAAGATGTTTTTAACTTCAAACCATCACTTCTGGCTAAAATATGAATCTATAATGCATAATATTGCTTTCTAAAGTGAAAAAGTTGTCTTATCTGAATCAGGAGAGAAATATGCACAGATAAAGCACAGTTTACAGGCCAAAACAGGTCTTAACAAATATGTGGGTGGATTTTAATGTGACAACAAGAGGTGGACTTTTACACTGGAGTAAGCATTATTATGGATTATGGACTGGAATGGATTATGGACTGCAAAAGCGTTGGTTTGACGTTAAAAACGTCTTAATGATAGATTTGTTTCTTACAAACACGCAGCTTTTGGCTTCACAAGATGTTAACTGATGGACTGGAGTGGTGTGGATTACTTGTGGATTATTGTGATGTTTTTATCAGCTGTTTGGACTCTCATTCTGACGGCACCCATTCAATGCAGAGGATCCATTGGTGAGCAAGTGCTGTAATGCTAAATAATGCCATCACATTATACATTTCTCCATTTCTCCAACTGATCTACATCTTGGATGCCCTGAGGGAGAGTACAGCAAATTTTATTTTTTGGGTGAACTATTCCTTTAAATGTAATTTTCAAGACAATCTCACTTGATATTCACCATAAATGCACATTGGGCTTCATCAACTCTTAGACACTTTTCATAATCCATTCAATTCCTAATGGACAGAATCAAGAACCACCCCACACTTTTGTTCTTAAAGGAAACGTCACATGTGTCAGATCACAGAAGAACAATGAGTTCAGACTAAAACTCCCCGAACACCATTCCGACTGAAACTTAGAAGCCCGATCGCTCCAGACACCAGGTCAGCACAAGACTGCAAAGAATTTACGTGGATTGAACTGTTGAATCTTCCGAGGCCGGATTAGCTGACATCTCCGTGCGGAGGCATTTGAGAGACACAGATGAATAAGGCAGAAACGCTGGATTACCATGCCATTACAATGCAAATAGATTTCAAGGTGGGTCGTCGCCATGACAGCGAGACACCGGCGTCGTGTCGCTCAGAGGGATTCGATTAATAACTAAATTAATTTAATGCAAAGGCTGCCATAACATGAGATTTGATCCTCAGAGATGCTCGCCAGAAAAAAGCGTATGTGTGTTAGTGTTAGTGGGGGTGGAACGTGAGAAAATAAGCATAGAAATAAACATTCTCGGCTGTGTAACCCGAATTGCTTTGGTCACACGGGGTGAACGTGAGTGCACAGTCTCATTCAGAGAAAACGAACATGCTCACACACTCTGGGTGCTGGTATACCAGCGAGACACTTGACATGCCCGCCAGCAAACAAACTCTGCCAGGACATGTTTAAGAGCTGTAACACGCTTGTTCTCTCTCTCTCTCTCTCTCTCACACACACACACACACACACACACACACACAAACTCTTCCAGGACAGACTGACTGGCACAAATCCCACAGCTTGTCAGAGATAAGGTTACAAAACCAATATTGTCCTACACATGGTTATCTCGTAGCCTGCAGTAACTTTATTACACATGCGTTTACCGCAGGAAATTCAGTGTTGGTTTAGACAAGGTGACCCCAACCTTTGCAGTCATTCACTGATTGTATCAAATGATTGTAGATTGGTGCACAAAAATGCATTAGAATTTTTCATTTTGCAAAATTAAAACACAAAACATTACATGTTAATACCATGTAGTCTGGATCACTCATAAAATGTAAATTATGATAATATATAATCTACATATGCAAAATGCCTCTCTATATACACATTTATCTATGAGTAAGAAAAAAATACAGACGGAGAGAGAGAGAGAGAGAGAGAGAGAGAGAGAAAGAGAGAGAGAGAGAGAGAGACCTATGAAATCCGTTTTATCTTTTCCCAAATTCCATTTTATTATTTTTTTCCAAAATCCATTTTTCTGTTTTAATTTTTCTAGACTCTGTTTTAATGGTTACATTTAAAAATATTAATCCAAAAGCATGTCTAATTAATTGAAATCATGCAACGTACACAATTTATCAGTAATTTATTAAAAGTTTAACAAAAATACAATTTTTAAGGCACTATGAAATATGTTTTATTTTTTCTCAAATTCAGTTTTATTTTTACAGAATTCTGTGTTTTCCATTAATTTTCTGGATTCCATTATATTGGTTTCATAAATTTTTTTTAAAAATTAAATAATATTTAAAATTATTAAATATTTGTAAAAAAAATAAAATAAATAAATAAATATTAAATAATATTAATAAATATTTGATTTATTTCTTTTTTTTCAGAAATACTGTGTTGTGCATTTACATTTTTCTGGTAAATAAATTTCTGGTAAATATTCCTTAATATTATGTTTTAATAATAATTTTATTAGTAGTAGTAGTGCATTAAGTAATATATTTCTGTCACAGTTTCTTCAACTTAAACCAAACTTTTATTTTGACAGGTTGCTGTGAAGACTTTATGTTTTTGTTTGTATATGACATGATGATAGTTTTTCTCAAAAGAAATGGTAAAATGCTCATGAAGTGACTCTCAGAGCAGCTTTTGAGATTATGTTTGTGTTCATGTCCTCATATATTGATGCGGCAGAGTCTGAAAACACCACGAGCAACATAAAAACATTAAAATAATGCCACATGCAAACTATTTTAAGAAAAAAAATCACTAAAATGGACAGCTGATTCAAAAAAAGTGAATCAAATCCCCTCGAATCCAACTCCGACTGTGACCTGACTCAAAACACGTACAGCAGAACAAATGACTTCTTAAAACCTCATAATAACTTGACAGAGAATGGCAGCCAATTCAATCAAGTATAATAAATTAGATGTAGCTATATTAGCAGGGAAGGCGGGCCAGGAATTTAAAGGACAATAATTTATTGTATGACAGGTAGTGAAGGACCCGTTTTTTTTTTTTTTGGACGCGGCAGAGCTGTTACTCCTGGCCTGTCTGAGGCAGGGTTATTAATTAGCACTGAACGGAGAGTTAATGGGCGCTCTGAGTGAACTCTTTTGGCGTCACCATGGTGACTCGAGGCTGAAAGAGCAGCCGAGGAGGGAGCGTGGCGGTATCCGTGAAGAAAGTTGTTCGCAGAAGGACTCTGGATGCCAGTAAAAATCTGTGCGCTGACAGAACGACGGCCAGAGACCGGCAGCACGCGGCAGGGGTCTTCATTACGCGCTGACGCGGGGCGACTTCAAGCGCACAAACGCCACTGGAATCCGTCGTAAATAAAGCATCACAACTGGTCTTAGATCAGACAACAACAAAGAGCATTTCTATTGATTCTGGAGATGAAGTTAACAGACTTTAGAAAAATCAAACTAATCTGAAGCCTAAATGGCAATTACTTACTGATGCAACATTGTCTATATATATCAATAAACAGACAGATGCACACGCAATCAAAAACAAGAATAAGCAAGACTCCCTCAACCCAAATTCAGAGAATTGAGGGCTTTTCCACCAAGGACAGTGTTTATAATTCATCCTCAAATAAATAAACCAGGGGCAACAGCGCTGCCAAAGGCCCCAGATAGCTTACCGCATATCAAAGTAAACATTAGACCCAGAAACATGCCGGCAAGTATTTCTGCTGCTCCGCTAAAATGGAGACGTACATTCAACCTGCCTGTATCAATCTGTGTGATGTGAAAAAAAGAACATCTTGACAAATACTACCATGTCCAAGCAAACAGGGAAGTACCTACCGCATTTCTGCAATAGCTGACTACAGAAAACTCTATAGCTTATGGCTAATGGGTTTTCATGCCTTTTGCATGCATATTTTACAGCACATCTCGAGGATCCTTCTAGTTAAACAACGGGGTGTAAATGTATGATTTAGAAATTTGGAATAGACAACATTCAACAAAGCTACAAAATGTGATTTTATTTTGTGTTATGCTTAGCAAAATCAAGGTACAAATCTCTGTAATGTTGCCTCAAGAGGTTTCATAAACAGACAGCAACAGTAATATGATAAAAGACTCCAATAATAATAATGAGAATAATAATAACAACAGCAGCAATAATAATTTGAGGAGAAGAAAAATTCTAAAAAGTAAAATACATAATAAAATTAATAATAGTAATAATAAAAATAATAATAATAATAACAACAATGACAACAAGGTCTCTAAAAATTTAAAATATGTAAAAAAAATAATACTATTATTATTATTATTATTAATAAAATAATTTGAGGGGAAAATGTTTCTGAACAAATAAAAATACAAATAAAATAATTAATATAAACAACAACAACAACTATTTTGAGGAGAAAAGTTTTTCTAAAAAACGAATAGCTAATAAAATTATTAATTATTATTATTAGTAGAAGTAGTTATTATTATTAATATAATAATAATAAGAAGAAACGATTGATGAGAAAATTATTCTAAACAAGTAAAAAATACCATAAAATAATATTAAATATTAATACAATTAAAATTAATGTTAATAATAACAGGATCCTTCTAGTTAAACAACGGGTCATAAATGTATGATTAGGAAATTTGGACAACATTAAACAAAGCAATAAGCTACAAAATGTGACTTATTTTGCACTATGCTTTTCAACTTCCCTTATCATGGTAAAAATTTTTTATGGTTTTATAAATAAACAGCAACAGTAATATGATAAAATACTAATACTAAAATAATAAATTAATAATAAATACTAATACTATTTAATAAAATCAATCATAATAATAATAATAAAAAACAATAATAAATAAATAAATAATGATACTGATTGTATTATTAATAACAATAATAATAATAAACTATTTTGAGAAAACATTTCTAAGCTAATAAAAACAAAAATAATCAACTGATAATAAAATTAATAATAATAATAATAAAACTATTAAGGAGAAAATTATTCTAAACAAGTAAAAAAAATAAAATAATAACAATAACTATAAATCTTCCTAGTTGTTCTTTAGCTTAGCTGTAGGCTGTTTACAAATACCAAAATGGCTTCAAAGTGGCTGATCCTATCGGATTTTACAGCCGGACCCATCCGTTTTACAAGGGATAAATATTTTATCCGTTTACTTTGGAATCTGACAGAACGTTCCACACACTGACATCAAGAAGCTCATTAGAATTGCGCTCATGGCACGGCCGCGGCGCTCTGAAATAAGGGTCAGTCCATCTCAAGCGAAACAGAACGAGCCGCTCGCTCCATACGAGCCCGAGATATGGGTTTGGCTTCATCTTGTTCTCTCAGAGCTGCTGTTCACTCAAGTGGTTCTTCTTGCCGCTCCGAAGCGAGCTCTATTTTCCCAGCGACTGCACCCGGCAGGAAAAAGGCAGGTGGATAAAGAGAATCAGGCTCAAGTCAAGTGAGAGCTGCTTTTGGCAAAGGGGCGGTGGTGGGTTTCTCTCGTCGTGTGATTTGACCACAAATCTGATCATTTAGAGGCAGAGAGAGAAGAATGAGCAACAGAATGTGGAGAGGCAGATCTTAAGGATCCCGTTTCACCATTTGCAAGGTAAACGTTCACAGCAAACTGTTAAACTCCAGTGAACTCCAGACAGAACAAAACACACACGGAAAAACAAACCACAACATCAACTTATGAAATGTGCAGACAAATCAGAGAGAAACTTAATATCCAGTGAGCAAACTGAAGGCACCATTACAAAGGAACGTTCAAGGTTCAAACACAATTTAAGCTTTATTGGTGGATCTAGTTGTGTAATTTCAGAGAACTCTTCTTTTTTTTTTTTTCAAACAAAAAAAAATATTACATAAAAATAAATAATATTATTTAAATTTTATAAATTTATTTAATATATATACACCCACCCACACACAAATACTTTACATTTTTAAATATTATTTTAAATAAATATCATTATTTTATAATTTTAACTTCAGTTATGACAGTAAACAGTAACTTTTTTTTTCAAATAAATGAAAGAAAAAAATTATTATTTCAACTCTCTATATAAATATTTTAATAATTACTGTTATTTTTTATTATATTAAATTACATTAACAATATACACACTATATATATATATATATATATATATATATACACACTTTACATTTTTAAATATTATTTTAAATAAATATTATTATTATTTTATAATAATTGTAACTTCAGTTATCACATTAAACAGTAACTTTCTTTTCAAATAAATGGAAAAAATTAATTTAAATATTATTTAAACTCTCATTCACTCTCTCTCTCTCTCTCTCTGTCTCTCTCTCTCTCTCTCTATTTTCTATGTTCCTCCATCTGTCTTCTTTGTTGTGTATATATATATATATATATATATATATATATATATATATTACAATAATGAAAGTAAACCAAGCCATTGTTCCAGAGGGTATAAAGCAGAAATGAAGCTCATGAATTGCATTAATAATTCAACAAAAGCCCATTTGAGCAATAAAGTGTCCATTTAGCAGTGAGACTACTTTTCTAGGTGGTTGAACTTCTGGTTATGCATTACCAAAACTATTCCTTTGGGTAAACACTATCAACCTTTCCAGTAATCTTGCATTATTGTGTGCAATTTACTAGATTATTGTCAATTACAAAGTAATTAATTCTCTCCTATAGTTCTGTGGCTATACTTCCAATACAAAAAAAAAGGATTTTAATGCTTATTGCATTGTCCCATGCACCTCAGTTGTAAGTCAGCACAATTTTCATCAAAAGTGTCTAGAAAAAAAAAAAAACAGATGTGGCAATCAACATTAAGGATGCAGTCAATACAGCTTAACTCGCATTGAACCTGGACAATTTCTTTGAGTCTCCTGAGCTATAAGAGAGCAATCTCTGAGCAATAACATTTTCAAATCATCACAGAGCCATCAGTGAGTGTGTGGGAGGGCTGAAAGACTCCTGCTGAGGATGTGAACGGCTCTTAAAGTGGGATGTTTACAGAACACCTGCTCTGATGGTATGAGAGCGTGTGTGTGGTCCGCCATCATCAGCTGCACCAACACAAGCGCACTATAAGTAGCCACTAGTCTGGAAAAGAAAACCGCTTTGATTCCCAAAGAACTAGACCAACAAACAAGACAGACAGAGGAACATAGAAAATAGTTTTGGGACACACAATGTTAAAATTCTGGCCAATACTGAAAAAATGAATAAATAATAAAAAAGTGAAATAAATAAATATATATGTGACCCTGGACCACAAAACCAGTCTTAAGTGTCAATTTTTCAAAATTGAGATTTATATATCACCTGAAAGCTGAATAAATAAGCTTTCCATTGATGTGTGGTTTGTTAGGATAGGACAATATTTGGAAAATCGCCTTTAAAGTTGTCCAAATGAAGTTCTTAGCAATGCATATTACTAATCAAAAATGAAGTTGAGATATATTTACAGTAAGAAATTTACAAAATATCTTCATGGAACATGATCTTTATTTAATATCCTAATGATTTTTGGCATAAAAGAAAAATCAATAATTTTGACCCATACAATGTATTTTTGGCTATTGCCACAAATATACCCCAGCGACTTAAGATTGGTTTTGTGGTCCAGGGTCATATATATATGTATAAAACATTCTAAATTGCAATTTATTTGCAATAGAGGAATAAAAATGCACTAAAACATAAAAATGAATATATAAATAAATGAATAAAATCTAATCAAGAAATCATATAGGCATGTCATTAAAAAAAATAATTAACAATTAATTTAAAAAAAAATCCATAATTCATTAAAAAATCTAATATAACCAATAATAACTCTGATATATTGAGCATCCCTAATAGATAGATAGATATTTACTCAGCCTCGTTTCTTTCCAAAACCACTCTCTTTTTTGAATGTACTGGTTACTTTTTTCCTGTATAATTAAAGTAAATCGGGGCTCCAAAATGATAAAAAGCATCATAAAAATATGGTTTCTGTCAAAAAAGATAAAAACAAGGCAACTACAAAAGGATGTCCTGAGGCCAAAACGCCGTATTTGAATGTATAGGGACAGTGAAGAGCAATGTTTTTTGAAATATGCCATAAATTTCAATCTGTTCCTCACATAAAGCTATCATATAACTTCAGAAGATTTGGAATACAGCACACGAGTCATGTATATACTGCTTCGAAGATACTTTTATGATCCTTTTTAGTAATTCCAGAGCTGACGTCTCCAGCCTCTTTCTCTCTCACGAGAGAGATGCATGAGAATAGCACTGCAGCGACTGATGTTCAGCAGCCCCTCTGGAGTGTGTGTATGTGTGCACACATGAAGCAAACCCCCACATATGTAGTCTCTAGCGTCTCTAGCCGCCCCTCCTCCTCTCATTCCTTGGGTCTTTTAAAGTGAGGCCCATCACAATCGAGCTGCCTTTTTCTCATTGATTTAGGAGCTTGTGTTCAGTGGCTTCAGAAGGAGAAGGAGACGGTGGTGCAGTACGGGTTTACACCGAACATCTCAGCAGCAGAAAGAGGCTGACAGACAAAAGCCCTTTGGAGAGAGCAGGTCTCCCAAAACACAATACAAACACTTCATACCGTAGCTCAGCCTCACAATCAACCTGCTTCACAAACCGGACATATTGAGTTGTACCTTCACGATAGGAAACAAATCGTAAGTCTCATTGGATGGGTCTGAACTAGTTGTTGGCTGATAAAGACATGAGAGGCAGTGCATGTGAAGAAAAACAACGAAATTCAAAACCCGGAGCAGTGCAAGAACTAAAAACAGCTTAGAATGTCTAACTACAATTATACATTTAAAGGAACAGTTCACCCAAAAATGAAAATGTACTGAAAATGTACTCACTCTCAGGCCATCTAAAATTTAGATCAGTTTGTTCTTCAACCAAACGGATTTGGAAAAATGTAGAAATATATCACTTGCTCACCAATGGATGTGAATGGGTGCCGTCAGAATGAGAGTCCAAACAACTGATAAAAACATCACAATAATCCACAGCACTCCAGTCCATCAATTAACATCTCATGAAGGCAAAAAAGCTGCAATGTTTTTAACTTGCTAAAATATGAGTCCTCTATCCATAATATTGCTTTCTCCATTGAAAAAGTCATCTCGCCTGAATCAGGAGAGAAATCTGCACAGATCAAACACAGTTTGTAAGCGAAAACATTATTATTGTGATGTTTTTATCAGCTGTTTGGACTCTCATTCTGACGGCACCCATTCACTGCAGAGGATCCATTGCTGAGCAAGTGATGCAGTGCTACCTTTCTCCAAATCTGATGAAGAAACAAACTCATCTACATTTTGAATGGCCAAAAATGTTAATCTTTGGGTGAATTATTCCTTTAAGTCAAGTTTTGCAATGGCCAATACCTACATAACAGGTAGCCCTGACTTTCCAGTGGGGAAAATACACAGAATGAATTTAAAAATCATGGTAAAACATGGTAAATTGAGCTTGGAGTTCTCTGACTGGTATTTGAAAAACAAATTAGCTAAGCAAACATGCACACTTTTTAAAACAATATTTACTCAAATTATTTCATATTTCAAAGCAGATATTGTGCATTGACAAAGTGGTAAGATGATTTTGGAAGTAATATTTCAGTTTATTTGCCAAAGAGGTATGATTATCAGCCAATGCTGAGAATCCTGAAATGGTGACTGAAAGCTGTAAGAGAGAAAACACACTGCAAAGCAATCACATGCACACCTTCATACATGCGCAGAAGCCTTGAGGTGAATGGTAATCTGAGATAAGAAGCCAACCAAAGTATCTACAGGAACACTGCCAAGATAAACACACTCTCTTGTCTGTAGACCACAGCTAACTGTGAGTGTGGTTCATGTTTTGGGCCCCGTTTACATCATATTTAGTGCTGCCGTCATGATCGAACCACCTGAGATCAGACACGCCAGATATCGGCATTAAAACATAGATGCTTCCATAAAGCCCCAACATTCTTCAAAGAACAAAAGTGTGTTGGTCTTCAGTTCCTCACCCTGTTATTCTTTAGAACAAAGGCTTTTAAAACAACACCAATTAACACTCACACCTCAAAGCGCTCTAACCCGCAGGGAGTCGTCTAATAAAACAAAGTTAATAATACCCACACTTTCTCTCGCCGTCCTGTGCCTGTGCTTCCTACCTGACCGCCATCATTAGCTCGAGAAGGTTAAACGGGTTCTAGAAGCGCCGCGAGTCCCAGAGGAGCCCAAACTGGGTCAATGGTGAACATCTTTTCGATACAGGCTCTGCGCTGCAGGTTTTTTTTAAATTGTGCTGCAGTCTCTCCGGCTTTGATCTGAACAATCTTTGATTACTTCTTATTTTCAGGCAAATGTAAATTAATTTCCAACAGCGCAGCGAGCACACATCCTTAATTAAAACACAGCTGAGGCATTAGGAAATAAATAACTGATTCCAAGCAGAACAAGGAAAACAGTGAATTACATGCGCATACACTTAAACAGCATGCTTTCCTCTGCACTTCCACAACTGCGAATTCACCTTGAATGCTCGCATTTAAAATATGCTTGCCAAAATAACTCAATAGTTTAGTGTGATAATGCACTTAAAAATAACAAACTCATGCAGAATCTTCAACAAGAGTTGGAGGTGATTGCCATTAAAAACCCTATCCCAGTCTAAAGACACATTCCTCCTGGAACAAAAACTAAAATAACTTAACTAAAATAACATTAGCATCCAGGCGGATTTTTCACACATCCTGAAAGGCATTCCAATGATGTGTTATTGCTATAATTGTTATAAGAACTTTGTTATTCTTGTAGAATTAGAATGATTATTAGAATTTTATGGTTACCGTCCTTGGTGCAAACGGGTCTTAGAACAATAAAAAAGAGAGTACCCATCATGCACCATGCTGTTAAATCTGTCAATTCCGACTGATCAAAATCTGGAGACTGGAGCTGCGTCTGAAATTGCATACTTCCCCACTATATAGTATGCGAAAAACAGTATGCGAGGCGAGTAGTATGTCCGAATTCATAGTTTTCGAAAAAACAGTAGGCAAGAAGTACCCGGATGACCTACTGCTTCCGCCCGAATTCTGTAGTAGGCATTCGATGGACACTTCAATATCCCATGAGGCCGCAGGAGAGGAGGCGTCAGATTCGAAAAATGGCGGAAAGCAGCGACGCGGCTGATTTCAAGTGCAAGTACCTCAGGGAAAAGCCTTGTTCATTGTGGTTAAACTGTACTTGTTTAGCATAATCTAAGTAAACCGATAAAGTAAACCAATGAGACGATTTTGTGATTTGAATGTAAAAAAAAAAGTTTAATAATTATTACCGATCAGAGGGAGTTATCCTCAATGCAGTACAGCACCGAGAAGAGGAAATCCAAAATTTACCCCAGGAATAAAGTAATTTGTCAAATTAAGTTCAAATAAATATAAACCCCAAGTGACATTTGTGATGTAGCTAGAATTTCAAAGAACTGTGATATGAATTCCCGATTTCTGCAGGTCTAAAAAGTTCTTAAAAGTAGTGCTGTCTAATTGATTAATTGCACCCAAAATAAAAGTTTGCATTTATATGTGCACACACATGTATAAATTTAAATATTTACATGTGTATTTATTCATATTTCTAAATGATTTATATTATGTATATATTATATTTGATTGATATATTTATATTATTGATTTATATTTCTTACACTTACTTGCACTATAGCTTAAACAATAGCAATATGAGAACATGAACTGATTTGCAGTCTTAGCCTGTTAAATTGTCTTACATGCTCTTGAAGACCAAGCACATGGTGCAGACACATTTGTGGCCAGATTGTCCCACACGTTTTCTCCTGTGCTGGCTTTGTGTTTCGAGATTCAGGTTGGTCATCGTCATGATCCTCCACAACTTCTGGGTCAACAACGTCCCCATTATGAAGACAGAGGTTGTGAAGCACCGCACAGCATGCAGCAACATCTGGCACAAAGGCAGGGCTCAGTTTATTTGCTGGTGGTTCAGTTCGGATGTGACAGCCATCTATTGTTCCAGGTACCACATGGAAAGTTGGAGAGCCAGGCAGCTGGGCAAAACCTGCTCCCACTGTCTCCAGGTCATCCGCAGTGGGGAAAGCAATCAGCCTCCTCAAAAACCTGAAGACTGCCCTGCTCATTCTGTGCACAATGTCATGCACAGAGGACTTGGGGATGTCGAAGGCCAGTGACAGCACCCAGTATGATGCTGCTGTGTGTGCATATTGTCTATAATGTATATATTGGGTGTGTGTATTTATATATTTATGCATTTTCATCTATATTAGCCTCTGTCATTCTGTTCACAGCTGGCTGTGGCTTTTTTATTCTGAGGTAAAATATACTAGATAAATAGGTGATACTTGCATTATGTTTTGTTATATATATATGAATTTGTGTGTGTGTGTGTGTGTATTATACATTTATTTATCACCATTTATTTAAATGTATATGTATTAATTCATTAAAGTTTATTCATTGATTCATGTTTCCTTTTGTTTCTCCTGTGTATTTTTATCTGCACTCATTACAATAAATTACTCAAGCAGGTTCATAGATGTGACTGCTTTTATTCTGAGGTTAAGTTTTACTTGCTAAGTATATATTTAGTAAATGGTTTACAAGCAGGAAGTACGTTCAAATTGAAATGTAGTCCCTACTCAAGTAGTATGCGATTTCGGACGCACCTTGGATCACAGAAACAACAGTAGTATCATCACACCTGACTGCAAATTTGGCCAAAAAGTTGACAGAAATCATGCTTGCATTAAACAGTTAGACGGAGCATTTAAAGGTGCCATTGGTGATTGTCTTCAGAAACATTTTTTGTTATTCTGGTTGAAAGTCTCTTCACATCCTGATAGTAATCATTAAGTTAAGTGGTCTAAATGTATTTATCTGTATTTATATATTCTGTGGAAGGTGTAGGACCAAGAAATGTTCGTCCAATCAAAACCCTGTCCGAGTTGTTAAATTGTCTTCCACTCTGTCTGTCAACGTGAGACTTAGAGTTACCCTGCGCACCCTGTTCAAGCACGCGACACGCCATCGGCGCGTTCACGCACGCTGTGCAGATAGAGCGAGAATGGCAGACAAACATCAACAACCCGATCTTCCTTCCTGGTATTGTATTACCTTTTTACTATCTGTGCTATTATGCTTTCTCACCGGTGAATGACACATGATGTAGGCCAGCGGTTCCCAATTCCAGTCCTCGTGACCGTCCTGCTCTGCATGTTTTGCGTGTCTCTCTTGGTTAACACACCTGAATCGGATAACCAGCTCGTTAGAAGGGAGCTACGTGCATGAACTGTGTTCTGATTGACATGCTCCCTACACAGTGTTCATTGCTCCCTGAGCAGGGGATATCCGTTGAAGTTTATTTCACTTCGGATTCACTTATTTACACTTACGGATTTGCGCTGTGCAGCGTCTTCACACACAGAAGAAACTTCCTAGAGAAGTGTGAAGTGTGACATACCTCTGTAAATAAATACTATTTAAATCCACGTCTCACACACTTTAATGCCCTTTGTATTGAACATATACGCTCGCTTTGAACTGGAATCATGTCGGAATATCTGGTGATGTCCACTTCGCAGGCACTTAATGACTTCAGTTGAATAGAACAACCGCGGATCGGATAAGATAACATTATTACATGAACAAAAAGTGAGGGGTATGCGAGGACTGTAATTGGAAACCGTTAATGTAGTCTATTGCAGTAATTAATGTTGTCTCTGGTATTCTGCTCTTTGAGCGTATGTGCGTTCAGGGGGCGTGGCTTTGGACGGCGATTGCAGGGAGGGTGGGACGTTGGCTTTCAGTGCTATCAGGCTAAAGTTAGCATTTTCCGAGATCTCCAACTGCACCTTTAACTTTCAGCTGAACAGCTTTTAACTTAAAAACTGTGCTTTTATGGTTAACGATGAAGAAAACAGATACAAAGACCTTTTTCTAACAATTTACAGCCCAAATTTAGACTAGTGTATATCAGTGCACCACTTTAGAAAGTCTGTGTGTGTGTGTTCATGAATGGTTTGGAAAAGAAAGAACCAGCAAACAACAGTGCTGTCTCCATTTCTACCAAAAAAGAACCAGGAATGGGTGGACAGGGACCTAAGAGGCTCCCAGGTCCTATTACAAACGCCAACCGGATTTTTCCCTCTTTCTTTTTTGGCGTAGGTCAAAGGAATGATCTTATATCAAAAATAATTTCTAGGTGGAGCTCATGCTGGGTGGATCATGAAGCTTGGGAACTAGCTGTCCATGGCTTCGTTTTCATCTCCATCTCTGTTTTTTATCCTTTATTTCTCATTCTCACCTGTCTGCGACTGCCCCTTCCATTAGAGTCGAACTCTCTTCTTCCACGCCGTTCCTTTTATCTCTTCTCAGCAGGCGCTCAGAACAGCTTTAAAGAAATGTATGCTCAAACTCTCTGGATGGGAAGGAAAAAACATATCCTGATCCTCAAAGCGAGTGGAATAAACTACTCAGGAACCGTTAATAAACTGACATCTCTGTTATCTATCACTGTCGTCATGGCAAAATTGCACCGGGAAAGTAAATAGTTTTTTCAGTAGATAAATCCATCATAACATAAAAAAGGAACAACAATGAAAGAGAGACATCGTAGCTTGAGGGTTTAAAAGGAGGGCTACATGCGTGTCAGGGGTTTAAAGAAACCACTGCTTTGGTGAGACCTTGCAGAGACATCAATCAAAACATCTATGATTGAATGATGAAAATAAATTGTAAAGAACGAAGAACATTTTGACAATTTAGTGACCTGAGATGCTTTAAAGGGATAAAAATCACCCAAAAATGATCATTCTGTCATCATTTATTACTGTACGGACACAAAAGGAAAAGATCTGAAGAATGCTGGGGTTCAAACAACACTGGATTCAATTGACTTGCTTTGTATAAACAACAAACAGACATTTCTCAATATTCTTTTGCATTCTACAGAAAGCTAGTAGCATGGGTTTAATAGAGATGGGGGTGAAAAAAAAATGCCAATTTTCATTTTTAGGCAAACTCACCCTTGAAGGCCGTTTCACATGACTTGCATCAGAGATGCATTTTAACCACAACGTGAAGGAAGGAAAGGAAAGGAAAGGAAAGGAAAGGACATGACGTGTGGCCAAGTATGGTGACCCATACTCGGAATTCATGCTCTGCATTTAACCCATCCAAGTGCGCACACACAGCAGTGAGAAGTGAACACACACACATACACACACTGTGAACACACACCCGGAGCAGTGGGCAGCCAATGCTGTGGCGCCTGGGGAGCAGTTGGGGGTTCGGTGCCTTGCTCAAGGGTCTCACCTCAGTCACGGTATTGAGGGTGGAGAGAGCGCTGGACATTCACTCCCCCCACCTACAATTCCTGCCGGACCTGAGACTCAAACCCGCGACCTTCGGGTTACAAGGCCGACTCTCTATCCATTAGGCCACGACTGCCCCCTGAAGTGTTGCAGGAGGGCAATTTGACCATTTTCACCATGTATCTGCATCAAAACTGTAAATTACAATGATTGTTCTCAGAATGTCTTACCTTTGTGTAGCACAACTCAATGAATCGGCTAATAATCACTGGCTGCGCTTTAAAAGTTTAGTGGATAATTGGTTCAAAAAGTTATGGTCCCTCCATAGAGATCAACGCAGGTTGAGTCATGTGGAACAGCCTTTACGATGCATTTAAAATACAGAAAATGAGTAATTCCAACTTTAATTTAATAACAGGAAAGCTTAGTTAAACAACCAATGAGGCGTCATCCACCCAAGACACTTCCTGGAAAGTCTGAAAAAAGAAGACTTTCTTCTGGCAATAACGTTCCTAGAGTAGAGGGCACCAGTGACTAAGTCTGTTCAATTCATCATTTGCATTTCAAGAATCTCAAAGTCGCATCTGCAATTCCCAAACTCAGGC
>JAFVLL020014176.1:0-46365 GCA_021397915.2 Tor tambroides | reverse complement strand
TCTATCTATCTATCTATCTATCTATCTATCTATCTATCTATCTATCTATCTACCTGTCTGTCTGTCTGTCTGTCTGTCTGTCTGTCTATCTATCTGTCTGTCTGTCTGTCTGTCTATGTCTCTATCTATCTATCTATCTATCTATCTATCTATCTATCTATCTATCTATCTATCTATCTATCTTTCTGCCTGTGTTATATCTATCTATCTATCTATCTATCTATCTATCTATCTATCTATCTATCTATCTATCTATCAAAATGTCATGTTTCTAAGAGACCAATTATAATATCTAATAGCTAAGTATCTGCCAAGCATCTAATTAGAAACAAGGGCAGGTTAAAATTTGTTCATTTGTTTCAACTCTATGGTTTCATTACTGTAGAGTTTTTGCTCAGGATAAAACTGACTTACTTCTTCTCCTGGACCTTGTTTAGAACGGCAAGGACTACAGCTTTCACCACCATGATGAGAATGATCAGACCTATGACTCCGCCAAGCACGGACACAATGATGAGGGTCAGTGTGTTGTCCACCTCTTTCACTGTGGAGACAAACACATGTTCATTTGATCTGGGTGGGTATACATGGTATAATGGGAAGAAACGCACTATTGTTTAAAATGAGGTAGTTTTTAAAATGGAGAGTGGAGACTTACATTCGTCCACCACAAAAAGAGTGAAAACTGCACTATGGTTGCGTTCCTTCTCCTTGGGGTTGCGGGCGAAGCAGATGTACTCTCCCTGGTCTTCGAAGGTGACGTTATGCAGTAAGATGGAGATGTTATTCTGTTTGCTAGAGCCGACAAACTCCACCCGCTCATGATAGATTTTCACATTTGGTTCTACTCCTTCTGCAGGGATGATGGCCTCACAGAGCTGAGGGAAAATATAGTGTCACTAGAGAGTATTTGGACAATTAATTGACACCTTTTTTGCATGAACTGCATGCAAATAAGTGTGCTTGAGAAATGGTTGAATGTCTCACCTTAACCAATGTCCCATTGTCTTTGAACTGCCAGTTGAAGTAAAGGTCTTTAATGCCAATGCAGCTGGCGTAAGTGCAGGGTAAGAGCACTGAACTCCCATTCATCACTTCTACAAAATGGACCTTCCCTGTACTCACCTCCAGTGCCTGAGCGTACCACACTCCTGAGAGAAATGGAAGAGATGAGCACCAATTATAAACCCAGAAAATACTTTTTATCCTAACAAGAACAATAAACAGTAATTGAAAGACATCAGCATGGTTTGTAATGCATTGGTATAAAGCAGTTTGTCAATTGAATAATAATCAAATACTCAATATTCACAATTCAGTGAGCAAGCAGTACCCGAATGTCCTGTGTAATATGGTTTCTATTCATCAAAGTATCCTAAAAAATAAACTTTATCAGTTTCCACGAAAAAAAAAAAAAATCTCTTATAGTACAAGCACAATTGTATTCAATATTAGTAATAATAAGAATTGTTTCTTGAGCAGCAAATGAGCATATTAAAATGAATTCTGAAGGATTATGTGGCACTGAGACTGGAGTAACGATGCTAACAATTCAGCTTTGACATCATAATCAAATTATTTCTAAATATTTTACTGTTTTTACTCTATTTCTGATCAAATAATTGCAGCCTCTGTGAGACTCTTTCAAAAACATTAAACACTTTTAAACAGTATATGCAAACTTTTATATTTATTTTATTTAAAAAATACATTATATTACTATATGATATATATTACAGTTTTTTGTTGTTTTTTGTTTTGTTTTATTGACTTTGGTATTGTTTTCACATGTAAGGTGTAAATTTTAAACCCTTAGTACAAATAATTGTTTCAAAACATGCAATTATTGTAATATATATTGAGAACATTTGATGTAATCACCAGAACAGTATGATCTTCTTTCAATTTAGTACTTCATTCAGTTCATTCAAGAGCAAACAATGCAAGATACATGTTTCAAATCACCTTTGCATAATTCACATAAAATCCATAATTTTTGTAGCAGTATTAATCCAGTGTGTTATCAAAAGGTGTCATGAAGGTATCACATGGCCATAAGGTGTTGTGCAAGAACGGAGATTACTGTCAACGAAGTAAATGTCCTCACTGTGCCGTATGACTGAATTTATACTGTAGTGTAGCTGAACTTTTCAGATGAAAGCTGAGTTATAGTAAGGTGCAGTCTCTACCATGGTAATGCCTCTGCATACAGTATTGCATGGCATAATGTAATGTAAAATGTCGTATTTTGATGCCATATGTCTCCCTTCTTCTCCCTTTTTCTCCACTGTATTACATTTGTTTTAGCATAATTTTTAATACGAATGCTTTTTTTTCAGATTCAGTTCACTGTAATCCTTTTCTTATATATAATAAACACCATGGCTATAAAAGGTAGTTTAAATCTCAAGAGACTGATAGAAAGAGGAGGCAGTCATAGGCTGCACTGCGTTTGTTGCATTGCTCAGCTTTTTTGTACTCTTTTACCAAAGAACTGACGAAAACAAGACTTGAGTGAGTAACCAGCCTATTCTGTAGACCCTGAAAACCCCACAATTCGATTCCAGCAAACATAAAGAGAGCATTTATGACAGACACAAGAAATTTTAGCAAAGAACTGACAAAAACATTCTCAAAACAAGACTTGAGTGTGTGACCAACCCATTTATGACATACACAAGGAATGGAACAGAGTCTATTTATGGCAAGCCATTTTAAATTTTAACTCTGAAAACTTGCTAGTAACCTATTTATTTTCATGCTACTAGTACTTATTTTTTAGATATCTATTTCATTGGGTACTAGTACTTATTTGTTAGATTATAGTGCTAATTTAGGTGGTAGTGCTTATTCTTTAGGTACTAGTACCTTTTTAAAAGATAGGGGTAGAGTGGGGGAAAACGCCCCCTTACTGTTTTTCCCAAAATAACCACAAGATAAAGTCAAGGTAAAATTTTATTGTAACTATGGACTACATTGACAAGAGTGATGTAGAAGTTTTCACCATGAAGCTTACACTGGTGATGTACCGGAGAGAAACGGATTTCACAGTAAATGATCTAATTTTCAGCATGAAAATAAGTGTTTTAAAGCTTGTTGTTTTGTAGAACATCACAGTTATATAGTTATATATATATATAAGGGTGGCACAACCAGTTATTATATTTAGGGGGCAATTACTTTTTAATTCAGTGCCAGGCAGGTTTGGACAGCATTTTTCCCTTAATAAATGAAATCATTATTTCAAAACTGCATTTTGTATTTACTCGGGTTATCTTTGTGTAATATCAAAATTAGTTTGATGATCTGAATAATTCAAGTGGGCTTATTGTGGCTTTATAACTGTCCTGGCACACGCAAAAATTTACGAATGTAGCCATCATTCCTGCTGTAATATATATATATATATATATATATTGTGACGAGTCGGCTGCCTCCCCCCTTTCATATCATCACCACCCCGTCTCTTATTCGCCGCCCTTCACCAGGCTCCCGACGGGGGTGGGCGTGTGAGAGGAGAGGCGCGGAAACTAGCCCGGTCTGGCGGCGTGTGATGAGGCGCACCTGATCTGAATAGGGCCTCATCACCGCTGCCGTTAAATGCCGAGAGCGCCTCTCCTCGAGAGACCGGTCTCTTCCCCGTGCATGCACGCTGGTGTCTATTGGGTCCAGGAAGGGGCGTTGAGGGATTCCGCCGCCGCCAGAGGCAGGCAGCCCGGACCCACCCAGTCCGGACAGCCGCCGCACCCGTCACACGACCGTCGGACCAGGATGCCGGGCCGTGGAGTCCCCAGGTGTGTCCGGGCCCAGAGCAGGGCTCAAGGAAGCACCGCCCCTCGCGCCCCGGACCGAAGAGGAGCGCGTGCAGCCACCGGACTCCGCCCTTCTCTGGACCCTTCCTCCCGTCATGAACACTGCCCTCCTTCACAAGCCGAGCACGGCGGACACCAGATCCCCTGTTTATTTTGGACACTTTTTTTCCCCCCTTTTGGACACTATTTTTGATATTTTTGTTGAATAAAAGCCTCTCCGAGGCCTGACGCCACACCCACTGTGTCTGTCGTTTGCTCCTCCCGCCACTATATATATATATATATATATATATATAAACAGAATAACTACTATAGTACCAATTCGATTGGCGGTATCTTTAACCTCATAAAGAACTAGTGAGAATGTACTTCGAGATATCTTCCTTCAAGCAGATCCTTACATAAACAGGAGTATCTATCTACCATCCAATCAGAGTTCACATGGTAAATACAACATATTAACATACTGAATGAAACTGATTGTTAGTACAGTACTAACTGGCTTATGTTAGCTTATCTTACTAGCATTAAGAAACAAGGAAATATATATGTTTGCTACGTTTAATATGACAATTGTTGTTTTTGTCATACAATATCATAAAGGGTGCTTTCAAACCTGCTGCATTTAGTTCAGTTGAATCACACTATTGTCCCTCTTAGTGTGGTTTGTTTGGGCAGGTGTGAATGCTCGGGTGTGCACCAAAAATGGACCAAATAAGCATACTGAGACCTCCTTGAAGAGGATATACTATATATATATATATATATATATATATATATATATATATATATATATATATTAGAGCAGGAATGATGGCTACATTCATACGTTTTTGTGTGTGGCAGGACAGCTATAAAGCCACAATAAGCCCACAGAGCAAACTTGTCAATCCATCTTGATGAATGATGCAGAGGAATGAAAACAGTTGAATTTTGACCAAATACAACATTGTAACAAATTAATTCCCTGTTTCGGATCAAAGAAAACGAACTACAGGTATGAAAACACCCAGAGTTTTGGCTATTTGGATTGAATTGGAAGTTGAATAGATCCAGAAACCAATTCATGCACACCAACCAAACAACCACAATACCCCTGACATCAAACACAGGAGTGCCTTTTGGAGAGTAGGCTATAAAATAAAGAAGAGATGGTCTTATTATTGCCAAAACTACTTTACTTGTACATTAACTGTTTTCTGCCCCGTTTCGTAACGGTCCAGTGTCTCTAATAAACACCTAGTGGTGAATTGTATGTACAATGCTAAAGAACAAACAATATCATCAAAGAAACATGAGAACTGCCAACCAATATATGAATAAAAAAATAATGAATTTGGTTTGATTGCAGATTGCAGCTATAGTGCCATCATCCTGCCACCAGAGGTCACTTGTACAATTAAATTATTTACATTACTTAAAAAAAAAAAAAAAAAAAATGTTTTCATTATAATAAAGTGTTACGTTCCCAAATAGTATCTAGAACATTTGGCAAGAAATATAATAATTCAAATATGAAATATTTGAATAATTGAGTGTTCACAGTCTGATTAACAAAACAGTTGACATATATTTGAATTTATTTCCCCTGTAGTCAATTTCTATCTGTATTTCAATAGTTTTGACTAGCAACACTATCATCTCCAGTCAAATGCTTTGTGATGGTTCATTAATATTCAACATATACTGAGCAGATATGTAAATTAAAAAGTGCTAGTACTTAGTAAGTTCAGGATATACTTGGTCTAAAAAGTTACACTGAAAAAAACAATAAGTAAATTTACTTAATTTTTATTTGGCAAGTTTTTGCACACATAAATTTTGAGTAAATTTGCAAGTATTTAATTAAGTAAATCTACTTAACTAGGTTAGGTAAAAATTAGAAAAGGAAATAAGTAAATTTATTTTTTACATTTAACATGGCCAGTTAGAGTTTGATGAGTAATTTTTACTTAATTATTTTAAGTTAAATCTGCAATACTTAAGTACATTTCACTCAGTCATGGCTTCTAAAATGTACTCATTCAATTCAATGTAGTACTGAGAAGCAACCATGCTATTAAAGCAACCATGCAATTAAAGCATGTAATTCACTCACAAACATGCAAGTAAGCAAGAAGACAGCTTATTATCCTTTTAAGATAATATGTCCACTCAATAGAGTTATTACCTGAATGAACACAGAGACCTCAATACTTGGTACACCATACACAATGACGGTGACAATCAGTGGACAGTGTTTGAGTATAAATGGGTCATTTTGAGTAGAAAATCAACTCCAGATTCCACAAAACAGTAAGTTACTAAACCTAACAACAAAAGCAACCATAAAACAGTGTAAATACATCTCGAAAACAGAAAAAAAGGTTAGCCTTATTAACTATTCATGCCCAAGTGCATGATGGGAACAACGGGATCATGACTTTGATATTTACTTAAAGAATCCTTGTAAACATAAAAAACAATTCCAAGTAAAATATACTTATAAGTTCAAACTTTAATTTCTACAAGTTTAAATTGAGTACTAATATAGAATTTACTTTAATTTTTTAATTTTTCCCTGAACTAAATTATTTAATGTAGAAATTACATTTGTTTTTATGTAGTATTTACTTCACCAAAAAATCATTTTTATCAGTGTACTAGTAACAAACAAAAACAAAAACACTAGTTCAATTTTTTTCTTAACAAGTATAATTACATGCAAGTCATTGTTTGAATAAGTAATATGCAATGGATAACAACTAGTATCTAATAAGAAGTACTAGTATCTTGAAAAGGATACTAGTACCTAAAGAATAAGCACTAGTAGGTAATTAATAATTACAAGTAGCTGATCTAATAGATACTAGCGTCTAAAAAATAAGTACTATAGCATGAAAAAAAGAGTTACTAATACATTTTAAATATTAAATGTTAAAACGGCTTGCCATAGGCTATTCGTCTCTTACCCTACGTGCTTATGTGCCAACATGAAGCATTGTAGTTCACAAAGATGTTACATTGCCAAAATATGACAAAAAGAGCCATTCAGTATGACATGCAGACATGCAGAGTTGTTTTCTGACCCCGGCTCTGGTATTTGTAGCATGTGTCTGAGAGCCATTGCGGGAAGTACTATTTATAAATGCATCCATCTCAGTATTTAATTTCACAGTGCATATAACAAGATGTTCTGTGATGTTCTTACTTTTTGCAATTGTAGTTAACTTGAAATTTCAGCAGTTTTCTGTGGTGCGACAATTTCTATAAAATGTTTCTTTTTCTGTAATTGTGCATAGAAGTTTTGAGACATAGTCAAACGTAAGGCAACCAGCTCAAATAGCCTTGTACAGCACTATAGATGACAACGGTTGTTAAGATCCAGGGTTCAAGGAAGATAACAGCCTCTTCACCAAGGTCATATGTCTGCCTCTTGTCTGCTGCTTTCTGGATATTGATCTCTGTAGCTTCTCTCATAGATGGAAGACCAGCCATTATAGTCCACTTATTCATCGACGAGGCCACTCTCAAAGCTCAGAGAGTTCATTTCTGAGCTTGTCGTCACATTGACATACACACATCCTGCATGCATAACTGATGCACAAAAGATGCTATCAGATCAACAACTGACATGATCATTCTCCTCTTCTTTTCTCTCCTATACTCTTCTATTTTGAGATGTTTGATAACCTGCTGTGAAATCTTTGTAGGGAAATCTTTCGCTGTCATGCAAATTTCCAGATTGCACGGATTTCTAGTGAAATGGCTGGATTGCACTCATGGAAATTCCTCAAACAACGGTTAATGACCACAACATCTTTCTGTGCATTAGTATTCTGTTAGACCAACATAGTTAACACAACATAAATTATTAAAGTTTACTATTATTATTAGTGCAGAAAACGTGAAATTGAGAAAATACATTTTTCTGTTTTGGCACCTATTAAAAGGAAGTGTTTGCAAACATTCTGTTCTGAGAAATGGCAGAAGAAAGAGAAACGCAAACGCATGTCTGTTTCTCTGCAACCCAGCACATCATTTTATTGCTTTTCATCACTCTGTTATAGAAAACAATTAATGACTTAACAGGCCAGTGGTTTTGGTAATTAATCTAACCAAAGCAATCGTGGAACAAGTGCTGAACAAGACCTCTCATCGCACACCTTCAGCAGTGTGGATCAGCTCACATTCACGCCTCAACAAAACTCTACCCACCCAATGGTGAGGAAGCTATAGAGATGTTATTATTGCTAAACACCAAAATATAGAATGCTCATTTGGGGAAAGTCTGCCAAACTGTGCTGCTCCTTGCTCTGCATATTTAATTTCTTTAATTTAGCAGACTTACGAAGAATACCAACGTTAGAAACGTCAGGGAAAGAAATGATGACTAAATCAGCGGATTAGTTGTGTGTGTCCATCATAAGACTTGGTGCATCTAATCTACAAGCTGTTTTAATTAAACTCTAACCTTCATCCCCACAGTCTCTATTCCATTTCATCATTTTCACTGCCATTGTGTTTGGATAAATTCCTCAACTTAATTATTAATTCCTACAATGTTTTCATTCAGTCGCTGTGGAATTTAATTAAAAGCCAACCTCATTTTAGGAATACAGTACCTCTATCTCTGTCTCTCTGTTGTTAAACAGTAAATTCTCGGTGGCCAGAGTTATTTATTGCCTTGGTCTGCCGGCAGTTGGCCACAGCTGTCCTTGGGGTTCTATTTCATTTATAGAGTGGATCGAGGCACCCTGTATATTCACTCTGACAATTTGGAGTGGGTGACATGCCATTCTATGTGCCATGATGGGATTATCAACACCAGTGCAGATTGAGAGAGTTCATGGTCACTGTTGCTAGTTAGAAAAAAAGTCTGGACTCTTAGTTAATATGTGTTGCTGTGACGCAGTTGTGGTTGTAGTAAACACGCACGAAGAAGGAATAAACAAAGAGATACTTTTAATGAACAACAACACACTGGGACCATTCAAAACAACCTAAATGCGAGAAAAAGAAACACAGGAGAACACAGGGCTTAAATGGAGTGGAGACGAAATGGAAAATGAAACATAACAGGTGAACAGGATGAACGATGATTAACTAATATAATGAGGACAGGAAAAAGACCATGAAAGGACAAACAGGAACTAAATGGGAAGACACATGTGACAGTATTCTCCCCTCCCGGAAGGCGCGTCCCGTGCTGTATAACATCCAACGGGGAAAGGTGGCCATGGCAGAGCAGGGAGCTCGGGTGGCCATGGCGGATCAGGGGACTCGGTAGGCCATGGCGGATCTGCCTCTGTGGCCTTGGACCTCGGTCCGGTCACTATGGCCATGAATATATGCTCCCCCACCCCCAAATTTTCTTGGGGAAAATAAGGTCTTCAAAAGCCCGGAGGGATTCTGGAGGGCATGCAGGAGGAGCGGGCACTTGAGAGCGCTCAGGAGGAGCGGGGATGGCTGGGACCAGCGGAGACTCAGGAGACGATGGGGGCGATAGAGGGCTGGATGGGACCAGTGGAGACGAAGGTGGGCTGGACGGGACCAGCGGAGATAAATGAGACTCAGGAAAGCTTTCAGGAGCGAGCTCTGGGGATGGAGCCGACATGGGAGAGAGCTCTGGGGCTGGAGCCGACACGGGAAAGAGCTCTGGGGCTGGAGCCAACAAGGGAGCGAGCTCTGGAGCTGGAGCCAACACGGGAGCGAGCTCTGGGGCTGGAGCCGACAAGGGAGCGAGCTCTGGGGCTGGAGCCGAAATGGGAGCGAGCTCTGGGGCTGAAGCCGACATGGGAGCGAGCTCTGGGCTCCAATACACACCCTAATATTCCACAAGTATTCCTAGGGGCACATGTGCGGCAGCAGGTGGGCTTGATGTTTGCGGTGGCTTGATGTTGCAGCGGCCGGCGGGCTTGAGTTAGCCGCTGTCGGCAGGCTTGAGTCAGCGGTGGACGGCGGGCTTGACTGGGGATTGGCTGACGAGCTGGATGGCGGGCTGGTTCTGGATCGGGGCTGGACACTCTCCAGACACCGGAGGATCCCTTCCCTCCATCTCAGTCCTGTGGTGTATGGGAGGTCCACGGGGCGATGGTAATTTGCCCCGATCCAGAACAGTGAGTTGAGCGTTGCGTCATCGAGAGCCGTACACACAGCGAGCCTGCAGAACTGCCACGCATACTCCACCAGCGGGAGATCTTGGAGGGCCAGGGCGGAGAACAGATCGGCAACTTCCATGCCGCGGGGAGGAGGAAAACAGGTAAACAAAAACTTTCAAAAAACGGGGAAAACAAAACGGGAAGAAGGAACGCCACTTAGACTGCTGTTCTAGGTCTCGGATTCTGTCACGCGGTCGTGGTTGTAGTAAACATGCATGAAGAAGGAATGAACAAAGAGATACTTTTCATGAGCATCAACACACTTGGACCATTCAAAACAACCTAAATCTGAGAAAAAGAAAAACATGAGAACACAGGGCTTAAATGGAGCGGAGACAAAAGGGAAAATGAAACATAACAGGTGAACAGGATGAACAATGATTAACTAATAATGAGGACAGGAAAAAGACCATAAAAGGATTAAATCGATTATAAATTCTGCCGATTCATTTTTATTGTTCTAGAAAACTTATTTATTCTGAATACTGAATTGACTTAAAGTGATAAAAATCGAATTAATCGCTATGCTGTAAAGTAGCATAAAATATTTGAAAAATTGTAAATTCACTATTTCTCTCCTTTGCCTTCTGACAGGGTGGGTTTTGGTGGTGACAGAAGGCGGTAAAAAAACTAGATGCTCTTTGACTGTGGAACAGATGTCCCATAGAGACCAACATGTGCTACAGTGACAGTCAAGGTTGATAAAAACTCACATGCTTCAAGAAAGGTATTACAGAAAACACAGTGTATTTTCATAAAATACCAAATAATGAAATAATGCCTCTTATAAATGCCAATAAATTCAAATTCTTTTAATATAGTGATATCTGCCATCTGACCAGCCTCTCCCTTTAGTTGCAAAGCTGGATGTCAGTAAATAATTCATCATCTCAACTCAAACCTCTTTCTTGCTGAGGGGACTATTTCAGCTTGAGTTCACTTTTACCTTCCGGTGAGGTCAGCACGTGGCATTTCATGCCAAGTCTTTAAACTGTCTGGAATTTTGAGTGGTGGTTTTCTTCCATCTGCATCCACTTAAAAGTACCCCACTTTCCCCAAAGCCATTACATCATCTATCTATCTATCTATCTATCTATCTATCTGTCTGTCTGTCTGTCTGTCCGTCTGTCCGTCCGTCCGTCCGTCCGTCCGTCCGTTTTTCTGACATGATACACTGACATGATTTTTCTCTTAAATGAATGTATGATTTTTTTTTTAAGGGAACATTATCATTACTGCTGGTCTTTCTTCTTTCTAGCATACTAACACACTCATTCTCCATCCCTTCTTCTCTCTGTACCTCCATTCACCCCATTTCTTTCCATTGGCCCTAATTCCCCCTGAGAGACTCTGAGTGCAGTCTACAGAAGAGGGAGGAGCTACGGCTTACAGTAATGCGTCAGCCTTTTCTCTTTTAATGTACCGACTGCAGCATTGTGCTGAGATGGGAGCTCATCGTTCTGAGGATTTTACCACAAGACACTTTGTCAAGTTATTTCCATATTTATTGACGGATAACTTGCAAACAGATGTTCCAGCTTGTTTAAGCTTTTTTGTTTTGTTTTGTTTGTTTTTTGGATGGATGGATGGGCAGTGCATTAGTCGTGTAGATTCCCATAGGAAAGACAATTGATAAATGAGATGTCTTATCTAAATAAATTCTTATTCTAGATTCTTATTCTGCTTCCACGATTGCTCTCCTGAGACCTCAGCAATCTCACGTCACAGCAGAATTTTTGTGTCTCAAACTGTGCTCAGGTTTGCCAAATGATAAACTCTGAAACCATGAATCAGAGATTTCAATGGAAAACTTTTTGAAAAACATTTATTGTTATGTCCATGACCAAATTGTCTTGAAGTAAGAAAGTTTTTAGTGGCTACTACTACACTCATAGGATTTATGAAATAACTGTATTTCAAAATTGGACTCATTTGATCTTATTGTGGGAATTATAGGAAAAAAGTTAAAGAAAGATTGTTAAATAAATGAAACATAAATAAGAAGTAAACAAAAACAAAATTACTAAAAATAAAACGAAACATGAAAATATATAAACACAATTTAAAGTACTACAATAGTATATTAATAACACTAAAACAACAGTGGTTCAGACTAGCATAGTGTATAATTGTACATTTTGATCATTAAAAATGTTTTATCAAAATATTTAATTAATTAGATAAATATGTGGTTGTTAAAAGCCCAGAAGTTCAAAATAACTTTAGATTCTACCAAAAAAAAAAAATATATATAAATAAAAATAAAGAAAAAAATAAATACATAAAATAAAGTAAAATCTTATGCATTATATAATTAGAAATGTAAAGTTTAAAAGAGAATGACATTATTGTGTCAGATCTGATTCATGTAATAATCAGATCTTCCCCATAAATCTACACCCACTATTCCACTGAGTATCACTCCAGAGAACAAAACTAATTAAAGCAAACAACCCCCCTTTCTCCCATCGCTCTGCCCCTCATAAGCATCTTTCTCTTTCCCTTATTCAGGCCATCAATTTTCAGCCAGCTATCATATCTCATTATCTCTATCCCTGATAAGCCATTCCCTTGACTATATGTTAAAGTTCCTCATTGCAGTCTCAGGGAATGACAGCAAATAATGTAACAGATTTTGTGTCATTTTATCTTATATGTGTTATATTAGTGAGCTATGCTGCTATGGAGATGCTAAAAGGTCAAACTGTGTTATATCTTGAAAAATAGATTTTGACAGATGAAAGGAGACCCAGTTTTAAAAAAATATGATTCAGTAAAGCTTATTTAAAATGAATGCTTGTTTACATTTGATAGTGATCATTTTAATTAAAGCCAGATTGATTTAAATGTGTGTGCTGTGAGCTTGACAGATATTCAAACATTTCAAAAACAGTCATAAGATGCCAAACATCACATCAGTTTAATATATGACAGTACTTAAGATGTAGGCTTCCAGAAATAAAAATTGAAATAATAATAAGAATAAAAATCACATAAAAAAAGATGTTAGATATAACTTGAGCGTTCAAAAACAGTTTGCATTTAAAAATTTCTATACCTCACCTTCCACCCCCAGAACAGAATCAATACCCATAATACATACCACAAACACTAATGTGCAGTGGTATGAGGTTCATATTGCTACTTAACAGGACAAATGGGGAGTGGAGGGAGAAAGAAAGAGAAGTTGAGTGAAAGAAAGAGAGGAGAGTGATGTATAACTATATCTACTCTCTGTAACAAGACTCCATGTCTGGCTCAGAACAGCCTGTGACATCAGCATATCATAAACATACTTCAGAGCCTTTGAATCTTACTGCTGCACTAAACCAAAGTCCTTTTAAGGCCAGTCAGCCCACTTGGTGGCCGTATGGTTGCTATTTTCTAGTCATGCAAGTACAGCTGGGTTATTCTTAATGGAGAAAATGTACAAATAAGATTTTACCTTTGGCAGTTAGTTACTGCTGGTAGCTTTTTCATAGTTTTGATGTAAACTCTATAAACTTTGATTACAATTTGTCCCTTTTATTTCTATATACTCTTAACTACTATGTCTTCTGTTCTTTATACTATTTGATATTAAAATCTTTAAATGTTAAATGGTCTTTAAATGTTTAAATGGTCATTTTAAATTGGAAATTGCTGCTGTGAAAATCCAAAAAAAAAGAAAAAAAAAATGTAGACACTGTCCACACAAGACTGTGACCATAAGTAAAAAGTTCAAGAATTGACTGCAACCAATGTTGCCAACTACTTTCAATGGAAAGTAGCCAAAGTCTGCGTGAAAATTGGTTAAATGATGCTAGATGGTGTCATATTGTATCTTAATCCAAATTCCCAAAAACGCTGTTCTCATTTACATATTTTTTTTTTCTTTTTCTGGAATGAGTATGAAATAGTGATTGAAATGCAACCCATTTAGACTGTTACTTCCAAGCCATTTCCAAGCTGCATTTATGCACGGCTAAAATCCCGATTTATAACCACAACATTACCTGACTTGTTTTTTATCTCATACATTTCTTAATTTCACAGCACACCCTTTGTATTATATTCTCTTCCAAGGAAAGAAACTAAGGCTTGTCAAGAAAATTGCTAGATTTGTTGTGTGCTTTTTGAGAAAGATACTAAAAGGGGTATGAAAGGTCACTAAATCTAACAGCTGTTGCGAAGTTGGCAACACTGCAGCAACTACCGATAAATAAGATACTTTCCTCGCAATCAGATGGGTCCTATACTGTCATTTTGCTACTTTTCATCGATGATAAAGGTTCTGCTCAGGGGTCCAGACGTGAGCTCCTAATCATATTTGTCCTAATCGCTCTGAGGTGTGAGGGACTAGTGACGGTAGAGGAGATACCACAACTGCTCTTCACACATTCTGCATGCCATGACATTACACACGTGTGCTCTTGGACTATTTATAGAGCCCTGTTCTTATCCACTTGTTTATTTTCCTACAGATTGCACAGGACAAACTGTATTGACATTTCATTTAATTAGAAATATTAGTGAATACAAGCAATGCCCATTTGGTACTATTAGAAAGCTGTATTGTACACTTGTTTGGGACCAGAACCATTTTAAGAGCCATTTTCACCATTTAGCATCTCTGTCTTTCAAGATCTTCTAGGCCTCTGCATATTCCCTTGTCACCCAAAAGTCTCAACGCATAATTATTGTCAAAGCTGATTTGTTTCACCCTGACAAGTGAGTAAATCCTCTTCTTTCACTTGCACTGATGAAGTATCAATTCCTTGGTTTCATAAGTATTCTGTGTTAAACACAATAGGCTTTAAATGACAGTTTTTTTTTGTCGTACAGGCACGGACGCAGACAGATCTGATGAACTCTGATAATATATGAATGAGGGTTGTTTATATTGCAATTAACCTCACATTCTATCAATTGCAGGCACACCGACAGGAAAAATTGTAATCAAACCACCAGCAAAACTGTGTCGTTTGTCAGAATGATGATTCGCCCCTAAGTGGTGCACCTTCTCATAACCTGACGGATATGCCGCGGACATATAACAATATATCATACCTCCCCGAGTCCACTGGGAACTCTGCAGAGGATGCATATTAACCATCTGAGTTCATGCTATGAAGAAGAGAGTGAAAATGACCTAGTTTAACGGCCTCTAATTCGCCTTCACAAGCAGTAAAGGGAACGGGGAGGAGGGCTTGCTTGGAAGAACCGGGCCCACCTGCTCAAAAAGAATTCATGTAATTCAGTGGCGAAATTCAGTGAGCTCAGCATACTGTTGTGCAGTGAGTGTGATTCAAGACTTGCACAGCGCAATACATCATAAAGACGCTCTAAACATCCTGCAGCTGAGGTAAAGTGAATGCCTTTTACAGTGAGATCATCAGATTTTGATGTAAAAAGTATGCGCAGAAAATAGTAAAAATGGAGGTCTTTCATGAAAGTAACCAAAATGCTCAGGATTTGGGGAATCTTGGGTAAAAGTTCAAGAATCTGTCATTGAAAAACCATTATCGATTGGACGTTATTATGAAAATTGGAAATTAAGCATTCCCCCTTAAACTCTACTTGGTTACGACCCATTTTTTTTTTTTACGAATACAATGGACACGGATGGAAGGACAATTGAGAAGAAAAGGCAAAATCACCAGAGTATTTTATTCACTTAGTGAGATGGGTTTACTGCGTTGGAGGTTAAGATGTTTAATACGACCTTTGACAGACCTAGTGTGACTAATGATCACCATCAATATCGACTAATTTAAAACGTCTAATGCCAACATGATCGTGCCTCCTTGATATGTACCATGTATTGATACATTACAATTTTTTTTTCACCCTCTATCCCTCTTGTTCCACCAGAGGTAAGAGAAGGAACCTAGTCCTCCCAGACTGTATCCTCTCGAGACATAGAAACCCGAGATCTTTCAACAAATCAACCTCCACAAACAGCAACAAGTATAACCCGGTTTGTTTGGTCCTCTCGACTTGTGCAAGCCATGCAAAAACTGCAGCATTTTGGCAGCCGCCCCACTAGGCAAGCGTAGGATGGTGGGCTCAGGAGTAAGCAGAGAGAAAAGGGGATAATCTAGAGGAATGGTTGCAAGAGACTTACCAATCAGAAGTGTGACGACCAGACCGGCGTGGACTGCATCGCCGGACCGTGCACACCTGTGCAGGAATGATCTTCTGTCTTGCAACTCCATGCCTCCAGACCGTCTGCCCACTTGTGCCTGTCTATCTGTCCCTGGACAAGTCCTTCACTGTTTGTCTTCAGTGGGATACTGTAGGGCTTGAGGGGCCACACGGGACCCAACACGAAATCAGACTTTCAGCTGGGGAAGTCTTGCGGAGTACCTCCTGTCCTCGATCCTCCTTTGCAGTATGTCCCGGTAAGGGAGGGAGTGGGAACTAGAGAGTGAGGAATACGGAGGCAGCACCTGATCCGTTGCTTGATCTTCAGATCAGTGGCTCTCAGTTGCCGGCAGTGTCTCGCTGATACTCTGTCTCACTCAGCAGTTGTAGACGCAGGAAACGCTGCATTCATTCAGCGGCAGCTGCAGTGCAGAGCTTCACTTTCAGTCTGGGGAAGAGACTGTCGGTCTTACCCCTGAATAGGTGCCGCATGCTGGGATGAGTGGCCAGAGGAGGGGTGGAGGGGGCGGTGTGTGTCTGTAGCCGGCGCAGAAAAGAATGAGCCACTGCAGAGGCACGGGATGAGTGAGAGGGAGAGAGAGAAAGACAGAGAGAAATAAGGGAGGGCGGGAGAGTGTGTGAGGTGGGGATGGGTGTGTGTTGTGTGTGGAGGGGGGGGGGCTCTTTTAGACTAACCACATCTGTGGAGATCATAAAACCTTCAGTGTGTCCCGTTATAGCCTGTGCCTGTGAGCATGGGATTCTTTCTTCCTGCCCCTATCTGTTTCAGTATCGGTGTTTGATTGTATATTTCAGTTCAGTCAGTTCTATTAACGTTATTTTGCATTTACTGCTGCCTTCTGTGTTTTATCTTCCACACTTTTCTGTTCTAAGTATGTTGCACTGCTCTCAAAAATATTTTATTGCTCAGAGGTTGGTCTTTCACATCTCGGGAGCAAGGTCAGAAATGAAATATGACGCGGGGCAAAAACTGCACTAAATGTGACAAAAAAATCCCAGATATTACAATTGTGGTGTCCAAGATGTCCCTGTAATAAATTCCCTTTTTATTTATCTGTTATCTCAAGTTGTATTTTAAGCCTGTCTTGTTTTATGGGTAAAGTACAGGAGTCTCATAATTTCCAACAAATAAAAATCACACAAAAAAAGTGCTTTTAAAAGAATTATGTGACTTAAATCAGTCAGACTTTCAGGAATAATAGAAAAATAAAATGGTTGGTTAAAATGGTTAAATGGTTAAAAAAAAAGAAAGATATCTGTCAGCCTAGGCCCTAGGGCATGTAGACAAGACCTATTCCTGAGATTGTTTCGTACTTTCTATTTAGTGGCATTCATTTTACAGGGAAAAGTGATTGATTGAACAAGTGAGTAATTTGGGCCAGCAACAGTGTCAGTGAGGGGGTCCAGGAGGATAATATTGTTCCCTTTATTAAAAAGGTTAATTTCTGACAATTCTCAGGAGTGTTTCTGTTCGATGTTTCAACTAAGATTCCATCAGAGAAATTAGACTCAAATTGTCTCTATACAGTAATAATAAGGAGCTAGCAAATTACCAGGGATAGCATAGCCCAAACAATTTGATCTTGAGAAAAGTTCATTTTAAAATCTTTGGTGTCTTGGCAAATCAGAGCATAGTTTGAGAAATTGTTGGGACCTCCTTAGAAACTCTGAAGAAGACTCTCTCTCTCTCTCTCTCTCTCTCTCTCTCTCTCTCTCTCTCTCTCTCTCTCCATGGGGAAACATTTGAGAAACAGGACAAAAGCAAAATTCTTCATTTAATTTAATTGTTTTCTGGGGAAAATATAAAAAAAAAACACCCACCTCCCTCCTGAATATCTACCTCTTTCTGTCTGTTTCTCTGTTTGGCGCTTTGCCAGGTCTGGAGTAAAACTAACCACAAACCACCCAACAATGCAGGACTGTATCAATGATTAAGGTTCCAGGAAGAGAAGCTATATCGAACACTGCCTAGGCTTGACTGAAATACTAAATATGCATGATAAATGAAGTAATGGACACTTGGGAGTCCTGTAGTATCCCAGCTGAGCTCATTCACGATATCAAATGTATTATGTGCATAATTTATGATGCCGTTTTAATCTCTGTAGTAATGCATCCAAATAGTTTTGTTTTCCATAGTGGCCGTTTTAGGCTTGTAAACAAATGACTGGCTGTTGAAACCTCTCTCTATGACACTATTTATATCCTGGCCCCCATCAATGCAATACATAATTTATGAATATAATTTAATAATTATTTATTAAAGAATATTATTAAATACCATCATATATATATATATATATATATATATGATTTTATTTTATTTTATTTTATTATTTTATAATATTCCTATTCCTAGCATTAGATTTATCTAAGTGGCTATTGTTTATTTTAGCTCAAAAATGATTGCATTTTCCCTATTAAATTCATGGTTAGACATATAATTTTTATCAAGCATATCACAAGCTCCATAGATATATTATTATGCCAAGAAAATGTCAAGTTAAGCATTCTGTTGCCTCAGCTTCAGACGACACGCTCAGAGACCGCAGTCTTTTCATTGACCGTCTCATGCTTACTGTACACAAACATGGCAAAAACTGGCTGAAATCTCTAGCTCTGATTGGCTGAATAGTGTGCAAAAGCTATGAGTCCGTACACATTGTGTTATAAAAATACTTTACTGTTTGGAATTTTGGTACCGTCAAATCTTTGAAAGATACAGATGCTTGAGGCATCGAGTGTCAACTATTTAGATATTTCCGAGCAAAACTGTATTTGTGTTTTGTTTCGAGTTATATCTGTGAATTATTAGGCACTAATTTCATTACAGAATTTTTCATCAAATTTCAATTTCTTTTCAGCCATTGTTAAAAGTTGCATAAAAAACAAAGAACAGTGGAACGTCATCTGCAAAGTGGAACGGACTTTATTCCACTAAAAAGCCTGACTCTGTTAGTCTAAGAAATCTGAAACGCACTATCCCATGGATTATTTGATTATTTATCTCTCATCTCCCCAGAATTGTAACAATTGGATTGAACGGCAGATGAGCCAGCAGTGCAGCTGTTAAAAGGGAAAGCTTAATACATTGGGAAGTGGTCTGGGACCCTTGTGGTCAGAGTTTTATAGACTGAGACATCTGGCTAGTCAATCACTTTGACCATTAAAGACGTGACTTATCTAGACTTGTGGTCTAAAGGGGCAACAACATAACAGTTATGACTCAATCATCAAATTAATATGTCATACTATAGTCAAAAATGGTAGGTTATCCTGGAATTTCTCACCTTTCACTGCACAGTAGGTATATGGGGCTGGTTATGTAAAGATAAGTATACGTTTTGTTTCTGATGACTGTGATTATATCTTTAGGCCTGATCGTGGGGAACATTTACTGATGAACAGCGCCGTCGCTTGATGCAAATGTGACACCAAAAAGAGACAGCAGCTGTTTCACAGACATCTGATCCAAACAGAGACATTTACACACACACAGATATCTGACTGACAGAATGTCGTCCTGTGTGGGCCGTTGTGATTTATAGGATACACTCGATATCAACCCCCTGTGGTCACACTCTTGTACACACACACATTCAGGACAATGTGACCTTGGAAGTCCATATCACAGCATATGTGTGTGTGTGCTTGTGCAGGGTGGAGTATCAGAGAGAGAGAGAGCAATTCCCATAATGCAATCTACTGTATAGAACCAGTAAGAACTAAAGAGAGAGCGAGCGAGATTGGACAAGAGAGACCACTCACGGTTGAAGAATGGAGGAATGCATTAACAAGACTGAGTTTGGGACACTTTGGAGCAAGAAACACAATCATAGGCTTTGGACTGAGATATAGTAAAGGAAAAGAGAAGAATATTTCATTCATGTGACCTTGATATGGACGGATTTCATCTGGAAGTTGCATACGGGACGCCACACATCAAGTACTGGAACGCATGAAATGTTGCCAACGAAAAACGAACGATTATTGTGAAGATGCTGGACTCCCGTGGACTGCGCCAGCGAGGGGAGCATGATGTTGCAAAACTTAGCCAGAAGGGAAAGGCGGAGAGGAATGGAGGGGAGGGGTGGAGGAAGAGGAGGAGAGGTGTGGAGGACAGCAGGAGGAGGGAGAGGTAGAGAGCGAGAGAGTCTCTGCATTTCAAGTGCTTAACAGTGACCTTAGAATCTCCCTCTGTGTCTCTCGCTCTCTCGCTCACTCTGCATTAAAGTACAATGCTGCAGTTCTTCAGACCTTTATCGTCCCGGGAACAACTACAAGAGTGTCTGCAGGAGGATGGAGCCCTCCCTGCCTCTGTTTCTGTCTTCCTCCCTCTTTTTCTATAACTTTATGATGCATGGACCGTGAAGAGTGATGCTGAGGCCTGAGAGCGGAGGAGAAGTTTGGACTTGTAGGCAGGACTGGGTTGCCCTTTAAAATTTGTTTGAATTTAAGAGTGAAGGCTATTCATATTATGGTTCATTACCAGGTAAGTAAAACAGTCATTTTATCTGGTTGTGCTTTGAATGCATGCATCCGGATCTCTTTAAACTCACTCTAGTCTACAGTATTTCGCCATATTATTTAGGGCAGTGCGTGCTATAAAAAGCGTGTTTCTTCAAGAACTATTTGTACCTGATCTGATATTTCAGATTACATTTGTTGGTGTAACATAAAGTAGGTGATCTGGTGATTTTAAAATGGACTAGTTTAGATATTACCACATGAAGCACATATTTAGGTTTCCTGACAAAACTTTATTCATTCTGATTTATACACACAAGTAGTAACTCACAAAGTTCATAAGGAAATTTTGCAATACTTGTCAGCATCAGTAATGAAAAAAGGGTTATAATATAAATTTTCATAAACCAAACAAATGCAGTTATTTGAGGACAGTTATACAAATAATTACCAATAGGAATAAGAAAATGAGAAATAGTCACATTTGTGTATTCTAAATTGGACTAATTGTGGCGAGATTGATTAGCTGAAGGGTTTTTGCACTAGATGTTTGAAATTACATCTGTCTTGCTGACACACTGCAATAGCAGCACATATTAAACATTAATAATTAAAACATTACAAAAAAAGAACTTTTATCAGTACTGATCAAGAGATTCATAACTCATATGCTCTGTTTAACTGAATGAATAGTGCTCAGCTCAGATTTGTTTGTAGATTAGACTCCCTGATTTTTATTACTTTAAGTTGTCGTGTTGCTGTGGTCTGATTTTGCCACTTTGATAAATATCTATGTTGTATATTTGCATGCATGAGTCACCTTCACTTTTGCCTGTGCAGCAATTTTCTCCAGCAGTAGCTAGCGTTGATCACACTGCGGAGACGCTGCTGCTCCCTCAACCCCCTCTGTCAGCTTCTCTCTGTAGAACTTATTTAAAACACCTGCCCTGCATACCTGCTCCAAATTTACATCTTCTGCACATTGCCAAGCACTAACATTTGCTGTTTTTTTTTTTTTTTTTTGACAGTATATTGGAAAATAGCTTGGATTGCTGTAATGAACTAAACAACAGTAATTGCAATAATTGTAATATTTTTATTTTTATTTTTTAGGAATGTGTCATCTTCATTTGTTTTCCACAGAAGAAGGAAAGTCATAGGTTTTGAACATCATGAGGGTGAGTAAATGAATACATTTTTGAGGGAACTATCTCTTTGAATATCAATTAATAAAATATTTTTAGGTTTAAAAAGAGGCAGGAATAAAATGCTTTGTTTCTTTGTTTTTATTGAAAAAGCGATCAGTGATGCAGCTCTTATTTATGGTGCAAGCATACATGTATTTAAAGTAGGCCAGAGTCAGACCTTCAGCGAGACACTAAAAGAGAGGCATGCATGATGGAAAAACGAGCAAAAAACTGGTCCCCAAACCATTCCAACCAACCTCACTGGACTGCTGTTATTGTTTATGCCCACAAAAGTGTTATGTTTGTATTATCTTGATGTAAAAATGAAATCTTGAAGGCAAATGCATTAAAGAAAACATCAAGGCAGTACAATCATGGTTACATCATATATGTGATAAAATTCACCTTCAGTATAATATCAGGCTTCTGAAAGTTCAAATTATATTTAATGACCCAGATATTACGTCAGTACTATCAGTCAGTACAGAAGAAAATCAGGGATCTGGAGTCGTGTTTCCTGGCAACTCAACCTATGAATGGCAACCAAGCGCTAGCCATAAAATAATTGTGCCACAGTCTGGATTTCACAAGCTGGCTTAATGTTAACTGCTGTGCAGCAAATCGAATTATGAGCTTAATGGTTTTATTTTATCCTCTAGGAGACTTTTTTTAAACATTTTGTGGATGCCTGATGTCGCTCACATTATGCAAATATCTAATGCAAAACATGGTGGTAAAAATACAATGTAGTGCATGTGTATGTGAACAAAGTAACTGAGTGTCATTGAATACATGATTATCATTGGATACACAGCAATAACAGTTAACAGTTATGATTACACAATATGTAAATCTCAGTTTTGGTTCATAATACAATAAAGCATTACTGAATTAAACATTAAAATTAACAATAACAATAGATACATTCCCTTACACAACAATCCTTCATGGTACATTTTTATATAACAAGAAGCAATACAACTTGATTTATTAAATACTTATTGGAGTACAATATGATGTGGAAGTGTAACATAACACTTATGTCAGTTAAAAAATAAATAAATAAATAAATAAAATAAGCCAGTCAGAAGGGATTGAGTGAGTTAAAGTTTGAGTAAACAGAAGTCAGTGTGGGTGTCGGCTTTGCCCAGCAGAGAGTGAGGCTTCCTGGGCTCAAAATCACTGTGGCTCCAGGCTTTGGGCCTATGCTGCATGAATGCAGTCTTTACAGCATGCACACTAAGTAATCATACATGGTGAAGTAAAATAAGTGCTGAAATACTTTACTCCTATGGTCTGTAGACAGATATTGTATATCGTGTACGAGGTTTTACGTCAGAACTAAGAAGAACCATTTGTAAATGAGCCTACATTGCTATGATCGGAGTGTCTATTTACACTAAGTGCAAATAGCCCGCCTTGTTGGCAAAAGCTATTTACACTAACTCCGCCCACTAACGTGTGATTGGGTTAGTCAAGACTGAACAAAGACGCTCGTTCTGCTTCAGTTTCAGTGGCGTAGATGGTAGAACGCGTGTTTTTTGACGCGATCGACCCAAGTTCGAGCCCGCCTTTTGCCGAACTTTTTTTCTCCCTTTTCAAATCTCATATCGCATCAGAAAGGCATTTATTTTCAATAAAAATGAAGGAAATAATTAAAAATTGAAAAATAAAAGTATCGGGTAGGGTTAGGTTAGGTGTAGGGAGGGCTTTATTGTCCCAATAAGATGGCATCCATTTAATAATTTGAATTAAAACTATAATTTACACTCGATACGTTATTATTGCGTACTGTTTTAAAATGTACTACAATACTGAGGTGCAGATAATTGCCACTATTTGCAATAAGTAGTATAAATAGCAGAAAATAATGCTATTTTAACAGTGTAAATAGAATCTATAGCTATTTGCACTTAGTGTAAATAGCATATTGTTAAAAAAATACTGCTATTTTCACTTGGTGTAAATAGAATCCATTGCTATTTGCACTTAGTGTAAATAGTATCTATTGCTAAAAAATATGCTATTTGCACTTAGTGTAAATAGCATATTGTTAAAAAATACTGCTATTTTCACTTGGTGTAAATAGAATCTATTGCTAAAAAATATGCTATTTACACTTAGTGCAAATAGCCGCTGCCTTCTATGATATTGTCTTGCTTCAATTTAAATATACATAATGTTTAAATTAGACATATACTGCTACTTTTCAACATCATTCAATATTACAATATACAAACATATTATATATATATATATATATATATATATATATAGATAGATATATTTATTTTTCCTTGAATGGAACTATTTAATACTCACGTTTCCTGACCATAACACAAAATATGCTGTACTAATCTTGAGACTATTCTTTGAAATTGTTCGATTTAGCAGATGGTATGTAGGGGCCCTGCCTCTTCCCTACATAATCTACTACACAGTCTGCAGTCTATACCAGTCCACTGAAAGTTCACAGTCACTGTAATTCACTATCAAAATGGATTCCCAACAGCTTGTTTTTGGTTCTTTTTTTTCCAATTACTTGAAATCAAAGCTTCTTATTTTCTCTGTATACATACAAATATGATTTGATATCATACAGAATTGATTATTTTTTAATCTTTCCATCAAATGCGCATTCATTAATCCAGTATCTTTCATTTGCGTGTTACTCAATTTAAAACCATTTTAGCCTCTTTCAGAACACATTACATGATTATGTGTGAAATTTGATTATGAGGTTAATAAATTCAGTATTGACTAAAAATTCATTTCACAGCTTATATGTTCAATAAGATACTCATGTAAAACAAATTCACACATTTCAAATAACACACCACGACATACATGTCAAACACAATCGATAATATTAACAATCCAATTTCTGTATAGGTTGTTTTTTTGGCTTTTATCTATAAATAGATCATGTTTAACTTGCCACATAAACATTGCACCTGAAATGATGATGTTTATGTGTGAAAGCAATGTTTTGGAAATGGCATTTTCCATAAATAGGATACAAAATAGCTGAAACTCTTTTTTTTTTTCTTCGGGCTTGAAAATTAGAGCAAATTTAGCATAAATTAAGCTGTCACTCAGTATGATATTTGTTGGATCGTCTGTCTGTTCATAATTGGGAAAATAGAGATTATTTATGTCCAGAGTAGTTTATTTTTGGGCCTCTCAAATTTGTATCTGTTTGTTTTTGTATCTGGGGGAAATAGGTTTTAATAAGGTTAACAAAGAAATTAAGAATTCACTCACTTTTACTATAATGAATAAACACCAATGTTATCTTTTAAAATGATGATGCTCTTCTGTTATTATTGTTTGATAGTCATGAAGACCAAGTCCTAGTGGAACAAGTCAAAATCACCATTAACAAACCAACAAGTTTAGCAATATCTAATAAGTCAAATCAAAGACAGCATAGGATTTATGCCTCTAAGGCCTTTAAAAAATGTAATGGAACAGCAAAATATACCCTATTTGTGGAATGTGCCAGATGCTTGTGCAAATTGATGATTTGTTTTGTGCAAATTGTGTGTATCATGCATAAGAAAATTGTCATGCAAAATTGTCATGTGCTATGTGCTGTTAACTAGCGAATTATAGATTTTGAACACTGATGTATAGTCATGGTCCTGCCTAATAGTCTGCTGTAAAAACAGCATAAACTTTTAGAGCCAACATGAGCAAACTGGCACAATGAGAAGGCACACACACACACACACACACACACACACACGTTATGTTTCTACATCCACTTGAGAGGTTGTTGAGGACAGTGATTTCTCAAGAAACTCTTAAAACGTATAAACACCATAAGGGTAAAAACACTTTGACAGTTGTAAGAGGACCTTGTATAATTTAAAATTCATCTCTTTAGAAAATTCTCAGCAGAAATACTGGATGGCTGTTATTAATTGTGCTTATAGTGACAGTAGTTGAAGAAAAAAAAGATATTACTTGACTTTGAAAAAAGGGTGGTCCAAACGAAGAGTTCTGCAGGAAGTTATCACCTTAACCTGTTGTATTGAGTGGAAGAGGCAGTTTGACATCCTTTGTGATTTCTCACTGGTAACTGGACACCATGGCACTGTGGCAGAGATCTTCCTTTATGACATGTTTGACTGCTACACGAGAAAACCGAGGGATGTTGAATGAGACAGTTATAGGATGAAGAGTCAAACAAGTTTTACACATCTTCAGGCAGGAGGCTTAAATTTCTGAAAGGTAAAAAGAAAGACAATGAAAAAAAAAATGTGAGAGATTGTTGAATCAACATGTTGAATATTAACATTTATTGATTGATTGATTTATTGATTGATTTCCATTTGTGGTTATGTTGTAGGAAAAATAACATTAGATTTGAGAAATGTGATTAATTTTCAATTTCAATTTTCAATTTCTTTTCTTTTCTTTTCTTTTCTTTTCTTTTCTTTTCTTTTCTGAACTGAACTGAACTGAACTGAAAATAAAGACTGATTCATTTGCCAGAACGTACTGTATGTACTAAAATGTCAAGAAAGTTGGATTTTTTATTTTTTTTTCCTTCGGAGTCAGTTTTGTCTAATTGCTTGAAGTGGTACCAATCAATGATTCAATGATTCACTTGCCTCATTACTTTTAAAATGCTTAAAATGCATGTCAATTTAAAGAATATATATATATATATATATATATATATATATATATATATATGGGTAAACATTGTTATACAGTTTCTTTAGTTCATTTAGTGAAGGATCATTGGAAGACATTCCTTGCTTATTTATTTTTTAAATACATTGTCTACAGTATATGTATAGTATATATACAGTTGTATATAAAACAGATTGTTGAAATATATTTTAGAAAATACTGTTTCAGTTTTTTCTACTTCAAAATGTCACATTTTTTTCACAATGTGTTACTTGCCTTTTTTGTGACTGAAATTCAGTAGCAACTAGAATGCCAAATGTTTATGTACAGTAGGTATATAAAGGTTATTTATAGGTACAACTTTGTTTTTTTGTGTGTAAAAAAAAAAAAAAAAGATAATTATTGGTTATATATGTTAAAAGAACTCGTTGCAAGTTCAGGTCATTTGCAGTTATGGAGAGAGAGAAAAACAAAACAAAACAAAAAAACATACAACATACCACCAGCACAAAGACATCACAGAACCCATCCAGATAAAGCAAGACTACAAACAGATTGATAGTAACCAGGTAATTTGGGTCCAGAACTCAAAAACATAAAGAACAGGTTAATGAAACGAAGATGGAGAACTTGAAAGGGCTACTGTCAACCACAGTCACATGACCCACCAAAACACACTTGCTAGCAATTATTTTTACCAGAATGTGTAGGATGGAGCTCCACCATCCGTTAGGCCTCCAGGACTAAGATGGCGGGTTAGGGCTGTCTGTTTCAGGATTCAAAGTAAGCAGTTTGTTTATAGAGAAGAAACTCTTTATTACGAGAAAAGAAAAAAAATATATAAAGAAATTCTTACTTTGTTGCTTCTTCTGTGCCTCCTTCTCCATCTGCTTTGCCCTCTTCCTCCATCTTCTGCTCATCTGAGATCAGCTCCTGGTTCTTATGTCTGCGGATACACTTCACCACTACCATGGACAGAATGAGCAAAGCTAGAATTCCCCCCACAGATGCCCCGATGGCGACAGCAATGGTCGAATCTCTTGGTGGCGGCACTGGGCAGAGGAAGACAAAAATAAAAACAAAATAAATCAGAGTACCATATTGCTTCAGCAAAAAAAAAAAAAAAAAAAAATATTAAGATGCTTTCTGAGCCAAGACTGAGTAGTTATGGCATTTATCACTAGTGGTTAACTGGCCAGACTCTCAGGGTAGGTTTACACGACACAAATTAAGATATTTTTGATGAAATCTGAGAGCTTTCTGACCCTGCATAAACAGCAACGCAACTACCATGTTCAAGGCCCAGAAAGGTAGTAAAAATAGTTAAAATATGTGACATCAGTGGTTCAACAGTAATGTTATAAACAGTGTTGGGGAAAGTTACTTTTAAAAAGTAATGCATTACAATATTGTGTTACTCCCTAAAAAGTTACTAATTAAGTTACTTAGTTACTTTTAATGGAACATAATGTGTTACGTTTCTTTTGAGTTACTTCTCAAAATCAATATCAATAATACCCCCTTGTGATATTTTAAAATAAAATAATAATATTTTACACTAAGTGCAAAAAGCAATAGATTCTATTTACACGATGTAAACGTATCAGTATTTTCTGTTATTTATACTACTTATTGCAAATAGTGGCAATATCTGCACCTCAGTATTGTAGTATATTATAACACATTATGCAATAAAAACATTTTGAGTGTAAATTATAATTTATATTAAAATTATTAAATAGATGTTGCCCTATTGGGACATTTATTTTCAACTTTTCGATTATTTCCTTCATTTTTATTGAAAATAAATGGCTCTCCGATGTGATATGATATGTGAAAAAGGAGAAGAACGTGTTTGGCAAAAAGCGGATTCGAACTCGGGTCGATCGCATCAAAAAGAATGCATTATGCACTTTATCATCTTCGCCACTAGAGCTGTTGCTTGCCAGCCGTCTTTTGTAATGTCTAGTGCAAACACACGTTGGTGGGCGGAGTTAGTGTAAATAGCCTCTGCCAACAAGGCGGGCTATTTGCATTAAGTGTAAATAGACACTCCGTTTAAGATATGTAACTGGTCTTGAAAAAGGCAGCTGCAAACAACTGGCTAAACAAGACTACAGATGTTTAGCTTTTTACTTCTGGTGATTGGTTTCAAAATCCATAAACTTTGTATTTATTTGTAAAGATTATCATGATGAAAAGAAAAACATGTAAGAATCATAAACATTTGTTGTTCAAAGAACTTATTTTCTATAATAATCCAAAAGCCATTGGAAATTTGGCTTTTTGTTGAGTGAACAGCTTCAAAAATAGATCATCAATGCAGCTCTCTATTCTAATTCTGGACTTAACAACACCTGCAATAAGGAAACACCATTCATCATGGCCTCTCCTAAAATAACCTGGGTAGAGCTTCTTGGCTCATACTGAAGCCTTACATTCAGTCAGGATGAAGACCTGGATGGCACCGTGGCCCTGAATGCGGTCTGGAGGGTTGCGCACATAGCAGTTGTAGATGCCCTCGTCCGTCAACTGCACATCTGAGATAGTGATGCTCAGGTCGTTCTTATCCAGGTTTCCAGAAAATATGACTCGCTCTCCGAATCGGCTCGACTTCAAGGGTGTTATCTTGTTCTTATAGGTCATGAACTTGGAAAAGAAGACATTTTGGATGAAGGTAGATCGACAAAGGTAAAGAAAAAAGGGAATTTTGTAACTTTAAAGAATTGGTAATACAATGGTGTTAGCAAGTTTAGTCTTTGTTTTCTCTCACCATTTCTTCTGTGCTGTTGCTTGTCTCCTGATAGGTCCAGTTCATGGCAAACTTGCTGGGGTCCAGCTTGTAGCATGAGGTGAATGCACAGGGGATTCTGACATCTGTCCCATTGAGAGCGAGGATCTGTGGTGGCATCAGCACGTCCATGGAATTCACTGGACAGGCTATGAGAGATGCAAATATACATGTCTAATTCCTGACATCTGATTGGTGAGATACTTCTGTAAGCGCATGTTTTATATGCAATGTGCATGAAAATGCCTTTTCAAGTAAGTTAAAATGTCATTCTCCAAAGATAAACAAGCCATTTTTTTAACTTTCAAAGTGGTTTGATTAGATGTCTTAGAATGATGTATATATAAATGTCATTCAAACACCTTTTAAAATTTAATTTTATTATAGACTGGCTAGTTTTGACTAAATTTGGATTGGATAAGCCTTGTTCAAATTGGGGTTAGGGGTTGGTAAGATTTTGTTTATGAAAGAAGTATCTTATGCTCACCAAAAACAGCATTTATTTGATTAAAAATGCAGTAAAAATATTGTGAATATTGTGAATGAACTATTATTAAAATTAAAAAAGTGATTTCCTATTTGGATATTTTTTAAATGTAATTTATTACAGTGATTGCAAATCTGAATTTTCAGCATCATTACTCCAGTACTCAAATGTTGCATGATACTTCCGAAATTACAACCTGAATTACGGAAATGTTGAGACTTTTTTTTTTTTTTTTTTTAATTTGAATAAAATGAAAACTAAAAGGCTTTCAAATCACATGAGCCAATATTTTATTCACAATAGAACATAGAGAACAAAACAAATGTATAAACTGACAAATTTTACACTTTTATCCACTAAATGATCTCATTTCAAATTTGATGACTGTTACAGGTCTCAAAAAAGTTGGCACGGGGGCAACAAAGGGCTGAAAAAGCAAGACATTTTGAAAAGATTCAGCTGGGAGAACATCTAGGAACTAATTAAGTTAATTGACATCAGGTCTGTAACATGATTAGCTATAAAAGGGATGTCTTAGAGAGACAGAGTCTCTCAGAAGTAAAGATGGGCAGAGGCTCTCCAATCTGTGAAAGAGTGCGTAAAAAGATTGTGGAATACTTTAAAAACAACATTCCTCAACGTCAAATTGCAAAGGCTTTGCAAATCTCATCATCTACAGTGTATAACATCATCAAAAGATTCAGAGAAACTGGAGAAATCTCTGTGCGTAAGGGACAAGGCCAAAGACCTTTGTTGGATGCCCGTGGTCTTCGGGCCCTCAGACGACACTGCATCACTCATCGGCATGATTCTGTCATTGACATTACTAAATGGGCCCAGGAATACTTCCAGAAACCACTGTCGGTAAACACAATCCGCAGTGCCATCTGCAGATGCCAACTAAAGCTCTATCATGCAAAAAGAAATCCATATATGAACATGGTCCAGAAGCGCCGTCGTGTCCTGTGGGCCAAGGCTCAATTAAAATGGACTGTTTCAAAGTGGAAAAGTGTTCTATGGTCAGACGAGTCCAAATTTGACATTCTTGTTGGAAATGGATGCCGTGTCCTCTGGGCTAAAAAGGAGGGAGACCTCCCAGCGTGTTATCAGCGTTCAGTTCAAAAGTCAGCATCTCTGATTGTATAGGGGTGCATAAGTGCATATGGTATGGGCAGCTTGCGTGTTTTGGAAGGCACTATGAATGCTGAAAGGTATATAAAGGTTTTAGAGCAACATATGCTCCCCTCCAGATGACATCTATTTCAGGGACGACCTTGTGTATTTCAGCAGGACAATGCAAAACCACATACTGTAGCTGTTACAACAGCATGGCTTCGTGGTAGAAGAGTCCGGGTGCTGAATTGGTCTGCCTGCAGTCCAGATCTTTCAACTATAGAGAACATTTGGTGCATCATTAAACAAAAAATACGTCAAAGATGACCACAAACTCTTCAGCAGCTGGAAACCTATATCAGGCAAGAATGGGACCAAATTTCAACACCAAAACTCCAGAAACTCATAACCTCAATGCTCAGACGTCTTCAAACTGTTTTGAAAAGAAGAGGAGATGCTACACCATGGTAAACATGCCCCTGTCCCAACTATTTTGAGACCTGTAGCAGGCATCAAATTTGATATGAGCTCATTTTGTGGATAAAAGTGTAAAATTTCTCCATTTGAACATTTGTTATGTTCCCTACGTTCTATTGTGAATAAAATATTGGCTCATGTGATTTGAAAGTCTTTTAGTTTTCATTTTATTCAAATTTAAAAAAAGGTCCCAAAATTTAAGGAATTTGGGTTGTACATTTGGTCTCAAAGTCTCAGACTTTAAAATCCCAATAAATTTGAAATATTTTAATATGTAGCCTATTACATTATTAATGTCATTCTACTCTAAGCAATGTGTTTAAATGCATTAAATAAACCATATTTTTCCAGTGTTGCCAAGTTCAATGTAAATAAATGACTTCTTAATCTGTCTCTGTATTAAGCACACTGTACGTTGCATTGCTATTACTATGATCATAAATCAAAAAAATGTTATCGTATTATCTAAAGGTTTATTTCCTCCACCTCTGCACCATTTCATCCCTCTGCAGTCAGGAGTTTTGTTTTTCTGGACAAGTTCCCACTGCTGCAGCAGTTATGCTTTATCGGCCCGGCTCTCTGCAGTAGTAGCAGCAACTTCGTCACACCCTCCCATCCCATCCCATCCCCACCCCCACCTCCCTCAAAGTGCTGCAGTTTAGTCCGTCCCCCTCCCTTTAGAAAAATCAGGTGTCCTCATGGATAGAGAGCAAGAACTACAGCAGCCGCGTTCAGAGAAAACACACATACACACACAAACCTCACGCATATGTGAATAGCTTCAGTAACTATTATGATTTATTGTGCGCTAAATCCAGAGTGCTAATAAGGCAACATTTGAACTATACAGATATACAACAATACATTATATACATATCATTTTTTTTTTTGTGCTACAAATGATGCAGTACTGCATCATGTCACTGTATCCTACATAGGCTCTCAGTGTGGGCTGAAATACACACACATGTTCAGCATAAATACACACACACACACACATGCAGAGTCAGCACTCGGCCAGGCGTGTTACTCAAAAGCAGCACTACGTCAATGTCGTCTCCACCCACCCTTTTACCTTCATGTATATTTAGTCTGTTTCTCTCTGCGGTCTGTACCACAGCAGAAACGCTTAAAAACTCCTTCACATACAGCATCCGCATTTAATCACCGAATCCATGCATTTCTTTCAAAAGAATCAGGAAATAATAGACAAATTGTTGTAGTTTGAAAGCTACAGTGAATCTCGAGTATCTGTAAACTCTTGTTTGTGAATGTTTGGGTTTATATAAGAGGTCTGACTAACATTGATATCTTTAGCCCACTCTTTGGGTATCGATTTGATGGTTATATATCAATATTCACCGGTTCAGAGAGCTGTAGGCACAAAATACTGCAGTGTAGCTCTCTCTCACACAACAGTCCCTGACAAACCCCATCCCTACACCCTCCCTGCGCTGTCTGTGTCCTCTTTTTTTTCTGCTCTCAAGGTTATGGTAAAAGGAGAAATGTGGACAAGGTACATTATGGAGCTGTATATGCATGCAAAAACAAATAATACAGACACACACACACAAATACATACATATAGTACATACAGTGCTGGGTAGATTACTTACAAATTGTAATCCATTCCTGATTCAAAAATACATAACGGAAATGGTCAGTAACCTAGATTACACATTTGAGGTCATTTAATCTGATTACTTTTAGATTACTTTTGATCTACCTTCTTTTTAGTAACTTTTAGATTACTTTTGACCTAATGTCTTTTTGATTCCTTTTAGATTATTTTTGACCTAACTTGTTTATCGCACAGATTTCATTTCAATTCAAGTTTATTTGTATAGTGCTTATAACAATGCATATAGTTTCAAAGCAGCTTTAAAGAAAATATTTCTTTCATTGGTCAATATTTATTTCTATGTAACCTGAACAAACCAGAAAACGAGTCTCATCGCATCCGCTTGTCGGAGAAAATGTTAACATCAGTGTGAACTGATAGCGATATCTATGGACATTGTTGGTGTTTTATTCAATTTTAATATCTGAACATTAGTGAGAAGAAAAAAACATTTGCGTGATGGCTATTAGTTATGATCATCTTTGGTAAAGTAAAACAACTTCATATTTTAACTTCATATTTAGGAAAACACAAAAGACCTGAACCGGAAGCGATAACCCTGTTTTACAGAATACAGAAGTTTGTTGCACATGACCCTTATTAGGAAGTATTCTGTTATCAGCCACAGATGAGTGTCAAAGTAACATCCATATGGCAGTAATTTACAGTTATAATATATGTTATGTGGTTACTTAATAACTTGTATTCAGTTAAGTGGACACAGTGAACGTGTCGATCAATGAACGAACAAAGAACAAACTTTTTTGCAAGATGCGAAATACGTAACGAGCTAACGAGCTGTAATCATAAACGTGTACGAAAACGATTAAAAGTGCTCGCTGTTTAAGCGCCTAGTGTTCATTTCTGTTGGAAACTGCAGTGATATGTACTTATTGGTATGTGTTTTGTGTTTTGCGAAAAAAGTTCCCACAAGTACGTTTTCGTCATGAGATCAGATTTGAATCACAATATGTGACCCTGGCCCACAAAACCAGTCTTAAGTGTCAATTTTTCAAAATTGAGATTTATACATTATCTGAAAGCTGAATAAATAATCTTTCCATTGATGTATGGTTTGTTAGGATAGGACAATATTTGGCTGAGATGCAACTATTTGAAAATCTGGAATCTGAGGGTGCAAAAAATCTAAATATTGAGAAAATCACCTTTAAAGTTGTCCAAAGGAAGTTCTTAGCAATGCATATTACTAATAAAAAATTAAGTTTTGATATATTTACGGCAAGAAATTTACAAAATATCTTCATGAAACATGATCTTTGCTTAATATCCTAATGATTTTTGGCATAAAAGAACAATCAATAATTTTGACCCATGCAATGTATTTTTGGCTATTGCTACAAATATACCCCAGCGACTTAAGACTGGTTTTGTGGTCCAGGGTCACATATTAGGATTAAACTACAATATTTGGGGCACAAGAAGGTTATTTGGGGGTTTTATATTTCAATCCAAATATTTGAGTAGAAAATACTAATAGGCCTACCATTCTGATACAAAAATACAAATGAAAACAAAATATACTCCCTAATAATTCATCAATAACATGAAGTACATTAACATTGCATGAACGGGAAAACACAGCCTTCAAGTCTTCCATATTTGAAATGTTTTTGTCTAGATTTCCAGAATCAATAATTAGTAAATATGATCAATCTGATTGGCTGAGCGGCGTTCTAAGTGTGCTGATATACAGTCTAATAGCACTGGGATGTTTCACTGTTCATTTCACTTCTCACTCATATTCCTGTGATTTCTTAATTACTGAAATCATCTCTTTAATTTCAAAAGTGAACAGAATAAGGATGTTAACACTGATGTAATCACAACAAATCTGCTTAGATGGTTTCAGTACACCACAATTAGTGTGTTTCTGCCTAATGAATAAAATATTGTGGGCAAAACTTCGAGTGTAAATCCAGGCATCTGTATTTCAGTGAGAAGCAGATATTAACAGCTAACATTTCCTCATAGTCTACCATATGTCACATTCTGCTTACAGACAACTGTGTGCTACTGCAGTTGGATTTTATCTATTGATCTACTATTTAAAGTGATAGTTCACCCCAAAAATGTATATTCTGTCATCAATTACCCACCCTCATGTCTTGAAATCTGTATGACTTTTTTTCTGTAGAACACAAAAGTAGTTATTTATAGCAGAATGTCCAAGCTGCTCTTTCCCATACAATGACAGTGAATGGCGACCATGACTCTCAGACAAAATCTTCAGTGAATAACATTAAAAAAAAAGACTCGGAATATTGTGCACAAGTCTTTTATGTTGCTTTTTTGTTCTGTTTATAGCTTGACAGCTCTCGGTCATTGTATGAAAGGAATTCCACATGATGTTCCACAGAAGAAAGAACATCCTAACCACTTTATTTTTAACGTAAGAGTGTGTGTGACTGTTTGTAACTTGAATGTGTGAGGCTTCCGGTGTGATCTGCTTTGAGTTATTTAACATGTACAAAAACAGTACATGGTGAGTTATGCTGCTAGATATTGCAAACGAGTAATTCTTATTATGTTAATTTATTAATTTATTTATTTTTTAGTGGCTAATGATTTGGAAGTCTCACACATTCACAGGAAATGGCTAACTTCTGCTTTGCAAGATAAGGTTCGGAGTAACACAATGGTGAATAAATGCTGACAGAATTTTCATTTGAGGGTGAACTATACCTTTGAAATAAGACTAACAATCTATTACAATATTATAATAAACAAAACATGGAAAATACAGTAGTGTCATGTACTGTATGCAATATGATATAATGTAATGAGTGAATACATTTTTTATCCTTAATAGATTTACTCCAAATAGTGGTGCAGTAAAAACTGTAGTGTAGTGTATCTTTACACTGAAGAAAAAGAGGAGATGGTTTCAATAGTGAAATTGAGTTCAATAGCTTTTGGTGCTTGTGGAATAATTCAGTATTTTCCAGGAAGCTGACTGAAATGTATTATTAAGTTCAGTCTCCTGGAGAATAGGATGCTGCACAAATATTGCTAAAATCCATAGTATTTATCTGTATACCTGAATGTGATATTGATATGCAAATCATTTTACCCAGGGAAGTCACTAAGGCCAAGTTATCTTGGAAAAAAAAAAAAAAAAAACTTGCATTAAAATTCATAACATATTTGAACACTTAAGCCACATCTATGAATGCTATTGCAATAGTTTAAAAAATATAAAACAAAGTGGGATTTATTTTTAATTAATTAATTAATTAATTAATTAATCTGCATGAAATGTGAGAATGTGAAGACATTAACTGTGCATTTTATGGAGATTTGTCATCTATGTTTAGAACATGTCTAATAGCTCTTAGATTTTAGACATGGCCATATCATCTAAATTTATTAAATAATTTAGGATTAGAAGTATGAGGATTTTTGGAGGAAGAGCGTTAAGTGAAACTGGGTTTTATTTATAATTGCAGCAGGTCACGTTTCTCTCCTGTCACTGAAACACAGGGTTTTACGCCCTCTCGTGGCTTTTTACAAAAACTGCATTGTATGCACTTGAACTTGAATCCAACTTCCCAATTCAGCTGTGTGAAACTCTTCTGGTGCGTTAGGCTACATCTCATTTTCCTTTATGTTAAGCCTACAATGAACAGTAGTTAAGAATACATTAATGAATTATAATTTGTAGACTATGCCACATGGATTATGCACAAGAAAGTAGGTCACCTGCCTTCTGTTGAAATACATAATCCTCATGCAACCTTTAACAGAAACGGTCTTATGAGGCCACAGCTGTAGCAATAAACCTATTTGCAGAATAACCAGAACATGCATATTGGTTATGACTGTTCATAACCAATATGAACAGTCATATATATATATATATATATATATATATATATATATACGTGAATTTATTCACTTCATCAAGCCACTTTTCCTCACCCAAAAGTATTGTATTATTAGAAAGTATTAATAATACAATTAAGAATTAATAATGTTATAAAATATTATTAACTACTACTACTATTGTGAATACATTTTATTCACAATATTTCCAGTTATGTTTTGCTCCACCAACGAAAATAGTTCCAAACGAAGCAGAATATTTTTGTCTCAGAGCAGCAGAGATAGCAGCGTTTTGTTTTGAATGAATCAGCGTTTTGAAGGAATCGTTTGAGAGAAATATTTTATGCCTCGCTCATAAATACAATTATTTGTTGCCACCTTCTGGTGTAACGATGTAACTTCAAGAAAGCGTCACTGAAAATAAATAAATAAATAAACGGAGTGATACAAACACTACATATTCACTCTATTAACGACAATACGACACGGACCTAATTGTATAATGTTAAACACATTATTAAACCCGCAGCACTGCTCAATGTTTATCAAAGACGCTTCTCTGAAACACCCTGAAGTGCTATTTCTTTTGTGACAATGAATATGAAAATAGACATAATATGTCCTGTTTACGTTCTATTGTCAAGCTGAATGCGCTCACAATGGCTTCACAATCAAAAAAATGAATGCTGATGGCGATGTGAAAAACATCACAACAGTGTTGCTCAATGTTTTTGACAGATGATCTGTAACAACTATCAAAATGCTATGATGTAATGACAAATTCCTAATTTTATGAGCATCTTTTAACGCATACACATGGCTAGACTAACACATCTTGACTGGTACATTGAAATTAATTAAAACGTCGAATGGTCATTTTAATGGTGCGCTTTAATTTTTTATTTTTCCATATTAGAAGCTTTTTTTTACTTACCCAGAAATACCATCAATGCAACACAGGATAATTTCAAAGCGGACGCCCACTGCGTTTTCCCAAAATGCAATAAAATAGGCATTTTAGTCGATGACAATAAACGTAGCGGAAAATAAGACCAGAAAAGCTTTTGAGATCTATTTCTTCGTTTCAATTATACAACAAAAACATGTAAAATGTTTGTATTCTGTGCTATGGTATGGCTGGCAGTGTCTGTAGAAGGAAAACTGGTTGATAGTATGGTTGAGGCTTGATATTTGTTGTAATTGAGGGTTCAATTGAACCATGTTACAGTACACTATAATAGCAGCAATTAAAATATATGACAATTTTACAAGATTAAAAAAAAATCTGAATGCATCTTTATATTACATGTCTCTCATCGATTGAGAAAAAAATCAGAAATCAGCCTAAGAAAATCCAAACGGCCGTTGACGCAAAACCAAATAATGAAACTCTAGCTTGCAGTAGGACCACCTCTCCTCATCTCCTCACTATAATGGAGATCAAAGTGCACTAGAGATGAGCAGGAAGTGGAAATACACATAAGGGATGAGAATGGTGCTGAAAAAAATTGATGATTATTATTAGGCATATACAGTAGGCAGCGTATTTATCTGATGAGTGGAACGAGAGCACATTCATTGAGTGTGTGCCTTGATGCCAATAATGGTTAACCACTAGTTTTATTATGATTTATAAAACACTTGGTCTGTGGTTCCTCAAATCTCAAAGGACAGTTGGCATGAATACTTACAAGTGTGTAATGCTTAGAACCACTTCACCGCAGGGAAATTTTGTTCAGAGACAGAGAGACAGTTAGAAGAAGTGGCAATTTCATGCTGATGAGAAGTCATTGAGAAGAAAGAGAAAAAGTCGAGAGCGGAAGCTCACAATGAAGTGCAGTAACTAAACTATATTGACCACTGTTGACATCTGGTAGATGATGAAATAGATGCACAAGGAAAAAAAACAGATTTATTATGAGGGAAAATGTACAGTCAGCTGGTGATTATTGAAAAAGAGTATGCAAACCAGTCTGTTTGGGGACTATATAATATGTATCTGACAATACTTACTCGCACTAATTTAAATAATCAGTTTTTCTGTGTCTCATCTAATATGTGGCATGATCTGACTGATAAATCTTGGTGGCAGCGGACATATACGGGTTCCTCATCCTTCGGCTGCCAATCAGAGGGAAGACGTCTGTTTCGTCCAGCTGTGACAGGAGCATCTGGTGCGAATGGGAAACCATGCTGCTTCCAGCGATTGAGAATACACACAAACACACACAAACAAAAAACATTTTACATCTTGTGCACTTTTTTTTTTTTTCTCTGTGATAAATGGTTAATAACCAGCTTACACATGAAGGGATGTATGCATATGCCTATTTCACTTACAATAATGAATATGCAAGTCATGAAGAATAGAATTAAGGTGTATGATAACATCCACATGACATTTTATGAAGTCTGTTATTATTTTGTGATATTAAATCAACTGAAAATTGCATATACACTTAGTCTATGAAAAATATATTTAATGTAATGGTGCATTAAAGGGATAGTTCACCCAAAAATGCAAATTCTGTCATCATTTAGTCATCCTCAAGTAGTTACAAACCTGTATGAATGTCTTTGTTCTGCCAAACACAAAGGAAGATATTATAAAGAAAGTTTGTAACCAGGCTGTTTTGGGGCACCATTGACTTCCATAGTAGGAAAAAAAAAAATACTATGGAAGTCAATGGTGCCCCAGAACTGCTCTGTTTCCCACATTCTTCAGAATATCTTCTTTTGTGTGCAGCAGACATTCGTACAGGTTTGGAACTACTTGAGAGTGAGTAAATGATGACAGAATTTGCATTTTTGGGTGAACTATCCCTTTAATATTTTGTATAAATATAGAGGGTTTAAAGAGAGTTTTAGAACTTAAGTACATCTTTATGTAATTTCACAATTCTGTTGTCCATGAAATATATATTGAATGTACTTTTAAGCATTTATGGTAAATACTTAAATGCAATTTCTGTTTAAACATGTATGTCACCTCTTTTTAAATATGTTTGTTTCTGCACATTTGTAATGGGGAAGTTGCAATTTAATATATTGAATATTCAAATCAAAACTTTACATACTTTACATGCTAGTCAGCACATCAAAATTAAGTGTACTTATTTAAAGCCTGGAAATAGTTATCAAAATGTACTTCAAACTCAAATGTTTAATTTGAAAAGAATATTTAAAGTCACTTTTTAAAAGTGTACTGAAGTGTGTTAAGAAACATAGTCATGAAAGTGTCTTTCATTGAGTACACTTAAGTACACTTAGTTCATTAAAATGTTATTATTTGCAAAAACAAGTTTCTAAAAATATTGTTTTAAGATTTAAAGTCCACAACAAGCATCAATACAATTAAGCACACTTCTTTTTGACAAGGGAAGTTCAAACTCATGCAAAACCTACTCTCATTTAACACTAACAGAACATTTCATAACTCAAATATTCACATTATTTTGTTTTTGTCATATTTTGCTTTCATGTCCATCTTACCATGGTAACATAGATGTTATCTGGACTGCTGGGAGGACTGTTCACGTCTACAAGGTCAGGCATGCTGAATCCCACCTGAGACACGACACAAGTCATCTTCAAGAACCATGCAACAACCCATTTATACGTTTAAGTATCAAACCTCAGCCACTGTTTTCTTAACTTAAACAGAATAAACATGAATCAAGGAAAATTGGATTTAATAATTGACTTTACCACTACAGAAAGCAAAGAGAGGAAATGAAAGCAGACATGCAGAAGGAAGCTGCATAGATGTGTTACCTTGTATGTCATTCCCTTGTCTTCAGTGTCAGTGTCGGTTTTAACATCTTCCATATTTTGCCTAGTAGAAAATAAAGCACAACATGAAGCCAGAAAAAAAAAAAAAGCCTTACAAGCTGCTATTTCTCTTCGTGAACTGACAATGACTTACTTTGAGTTGTTTTCTCTCTGGGTTGATCTGTAAGCTTTCCTCCCCAAAAACACGGTACCAATTAATAACACAAACCCAGCCACTGATGCCACTGATGCCAGGGGCAGCCACCAGGGAGGATGTTTCTGCAGATGATTCACACCTAGACTGTTTCTCCTGGTCAGTGCTGAAGAAAACAAAGAGGACAACTCAGCTTGGAGCTCTTTATACAAGCTAATCCACAAAGAAACCTTTAAAATATTAGTATTTTATAAACTTTGACAGGTGTTTACTGTATGCTGGATATGCTATGGGAATTGATTTTTAAATTTAGTGTTTCATTTAGTCTGGCATTTATTAACAAGCTACAGAATTTAAATACAAAGAGCACTCGATAACGGAATTTCCAGCAGTCATTACTCAACTCTTCAGTGTCACATAAACATATTTTAGCTGTTTGCTCAGTTTAATTAAAAGGAGCTAAAGCAAACACAACTATTTATTTATGATTAATCGCGATTAATCGCATCCAAAATAAAAGTTTTTGTTTACATAATATATGTGTGTTTACTGTATATATTTATTATGTATATAAAAATACAAACACATACAATATATATTTTGAAAATATTTATATGTATATATTTATATTCATATAATTTATATTATATATAAATCTATTTAATATAAACAACATATTTTTCTTAAATATATACATGCATGTATGTGTATTTATATATACATAATACATATACACAATAAACACACATTTATTTTGTAAACAAAAACTTTTATTTTGGATGTGATTAATCGCGATGACTTGCTTGACAACACTAATTTATTTATTTATTTATTTATACTTAATTAAATTTGCATGCTGCAAATTGTACATTTAGCATGTGAACAAATACAGGTCATACATTTTCATTAAAATAAATTAAATTAATTAATTTTAGGGCAGGCACATCATTTACACAGTCTATGTATGGTCATTGGTCCTGTCTCCCAATCATACAGAACATGCACACATACAGCTGCTTAACTCTTTTAAATGTCCAGCATAATTAAACATTAAACAATTAAACACTAGGTCTTTCCATTTCCTCCAAAAATAAGGCTCCAATCTGAAAAACTGATGACAATTAAAATATGTTGTAGCATTATAAATGTCTTTACTGTCACTTGGGATTAATTTAACGTGTCAATTTAGTGGCTGAAAAAATATTATCCCGTTGTCCAGTAACTTTTTGTTACATGAACAACTGACCCACAATAAGTAATGACCGACAAATAAACAATACATAAACTGTGGGGAAAAAAAGAAGGGTTTTCTACCTGATTGCACAATCAGGTGAGTTTGATTCTTGTGAAAACTGCCATTGAGACGCAATCTACATAAATAAGTTCCATTGTTCTCATAGGTCACGGATGGGAGATCTATATCAAAACTCCCTAATTTGACATCTCCCTGAAAAAATACACCAGGAAGTGGTACAGTTCGATTTCTGATGTAGTAGAGGATTATTTTTGGCTCAGAGGAGATATCCTGTGTTTAAAAAATACAAAAAGTAACAAGTTTAATAATAATACATGCTTGTATAAAAAGTGTAAAGTATATGTGTGTGTGTGTCTGTATTCCTAAAAAAAAATAAAAAATAAGCCAACCTTGAATTCCCACTCCACACTAAGAGACATGACGTCCAGAGGTCCAGGACATTGCGAGAAATTACACGACAAATGGACATCTGTCCCAGCATTGACCTTCTGGTCTGGACTGGTCATCACACAACCATGGGTTCCACATACTGTCAAGTGCATATTTTATTCAAAAAGTAAATTAAATACTTAATAAGCTTGATTAAAATAATGAATTTGTGCTTACCTGTGAAGATAAATACTATGGAGAGGTACCACATAATTGAGCATGAAGATTTTCTCCCTTATAACAGAATACATAAATATATTTTAAGCGAAAGGCAGAAATTCTAAGATCCAGAAGACCTTGTGTATGTATGGACTCCGGATCTCTCACAACTCAAAATTTCTTTACTGCCATCAGGGAAGCGCTATACCGTTTCCTGCCACATTCTGTGGTGGCTAATTATCAGTGTCTGAAACCGTTACTACTTCCTCTGTGGTCCGAACACATGATCTAACTAAAACAGATGTTTCTCCTTTGTACAGTTTGCTCATGTAAACAGCAAAAATGAACATAGTTCTTTTGCTTAAAGAGAGCTTATCAGCACTGCAAAGTAGGCCTATAGATTCCTTTGATCAGTTCTTATCCAACTTATCTGTAAAAATAGTGACAAGTACATTATTCAAAATATCTATTTTGTGTTCCACAGAAGACAGAAAGTCATTCAGGTTTGGAACGGCATGAGGGTGAGTAAAAGATGACTGTCCCTTTAAGGAACGGAGGAGGTCGGTCAAATGAACGCAGTCTGCTGTCCACAAACAGTAAAACGAATCTCTTTCGCCCTCTAGTGTATCATTTGATGTGAGCTATATTTGAAGAAAGCTAAGGCCGTTTTCATCAAGAGAACAGAGACATTGTGTTAAATGAAGTTTTCCCGTAGGTACATTACCTGAGGCAATAAACAAAGACATTTGTCACATTGATCGATTCGTTCTTTCTGATTCAGTACCTTTAGCTCTCACAAAACACTTCGCACTTCTGTTGATTTGATATGGGAAGAACACGATTGTCAGATGAAGATGTCATTACATGGGTCAGAAATTTCATCAGCATTGTAAAAGGAATTATTCATGAATAAAACATGAGCATTATGCTGCAATACAAAGTTTGTTGTCAAACTGAAATAGTGCTTATACACCAGCAATCTGAATCACTTATGATTGAATCATTGAATTATTCATCAGATCAGTGAGTCTATTCATGAGTAAGAGAATATATAATCAGTTATTTGTTACTGAACACATCCAATGGCCAGATGTTTGAACTGAACAAGCTGACTTTAATATGTATTATCTAATCAGAGCGATTACATGATGCATACAACAGTGGATGTATTGCAGTTTGCAAATGTAAGCCAGCTGCAGCATCTAGTGGCTCTCGTAAATGCAAATTACAAAGACTTAAAGATTCAGAATAAGCTTTATTTATATGCAGTGTGACACTTCTTGGTGGTTACTGAATTAATTACATGATGAGAAAGTAAGACCATGACAAGATATCCATTTTGCTGCATGTTTTTTAGACAGAATATTTTTAAGATAGCCTATATCTAAAGTTTTACATTAACATTACACCTTCTCTCCTCTCTGAGCAGATAATCAATGGGTTTTTATTGCTAATCTACATTTAATAGTAAAGTTCATCCAAAATGAATATGTACATAATGTCATATATTGCAAAAGTAACACATACAATTATACTGTACATACAAAACAGCCTTTTTTCAGTTCAGCAAATTTGTAAAGTTACAAACTATCCAGGTTAGGTACTGTACTAACTGAGTTATTGTATCTCTCCGTAATATTGTCTTTGACTGTGTGGGCCTAGTAAGGAATAGTTCACAAAAAAAAAAAAAAAACTTAATTAAGAAAGCAGATCCTTGTGATTGGTTTAATTAAAAAAAAAAAAAAAAAAAAAAAAAAAAAAATTGCTCACCCTAAGTGTAGTTGAGTTTTTTTTTTTTTTTTTTCATTGGAACAGATTTTGAGAAATTTACATCATTACATTACATCACTTGCTCACCAAAGGATCCTCTGCAGTAAATGGGTGCCGTCATAATAATAATAATAATAATAATAATAATAATTGTTATTATTATTATTATTATTATAGTCAGTCTAAACAGCTGATAAAAATATCACAATAATCCACAAATAATCCATATCAGTCTGTTCTGTGAAGTGATAAGCTGCATGTTTGTAAAAAAAAAAAAAAAGTAAAATAAAATAAAATAAAAATACATCAATACATTTTAACTATAATCCATAAGTCAACTTGTCTGAATCAGGAGAGAAATATGCACAGATCAGGCACTGTTTACAAGCAAAAACAGCTCTAAAATATGTCAGTGGGCTTTGATGTGAGAGGACAACAGAGGGTGGCGTTATTATGGATTATGAACTCGTATTTTGGTCAGAAGCAATAGTTTACAGTTAAAATGTCATAATAATGGATTTGTTTGACATTAATTGATGGACTGGAGTCATGTGGATTACTTGTGGATTATTGTGTTGTTTCTATCAACTGTTTGGACTCTCATTATGATGCTGGTACCCATTCACTGCAGAGGATCCATTGGTGAGCAAGTGATGTAATGATAAATTTCTCCAAATCTGGTTTGATGAACAAACAAACTCATCTATATCTTGGCTTGCCAGGTGAGTCAATTTTAAAGACATTTTCATTTTTGGGTGAACTATTCCATTAAAGAACAAAGAATATATGTTGCTGACATGCAAATCATGGTGGTCATATCTGTTAATATATTCATCTGTCTGACACCAGAATGAGACTCTTTGCAGTGTAGTTTAAATAAATGGTCTTTTTGCACATTGGAGGAACTTTTGAAAAGGTCAAAGAAAATTAAAGAATTCATTATGTGTGCCCAAAAATAGATACATTTTTCATACAGTGGCTGAAATAGCAAAGATCCAGGCAATAAATGACACTGTCTTCAGTTTACAGTAACAGTCTATGTGTTCCTTCCACTGACAGCTTGTTATTTTTAAGCCAATTGGCTGGTCCCATCTCAGAGAACAGCATATGTCTGTTCAATTTTGTACCTTTAATGCTGCTCATAGATTTGCAGTGTTAAGTTGGTAAATTGCGGCATGTGAATTAGTAAAAATAACCCAATGATTTTGCTAAGTCGCTTGCCAGAATTCCTTAAAACTGCTGACATTAAAGACTTAATTAAGAAAGCAGATCCTTGTGATTGGTTTAATTATCGGTCTATTTCACATATGTCTTTTATCTCCAAGGTACTGCGGAAGGCTGTTGCTCAGCAACTGAGCTCACTCTTGCACAGGAGCAACACATGTGAGATGTTCCACTCAGGTTATAGATAATCATAGTGGAAGTGTCTGTATTATTTCATCCAGACAACTGCATAGACAATGAAATATTGAACTATACATTTCTTTGAGAAAGTTAATTTCATAAGTATATATGAATGTTTCACTGACTTTAGTGCACTGGATTAACCATTGACTCAGTTGGTGCAGATATTGTAAAGGGGAGACTTCCTTTTTATTATTATTGCCATTGAAGTAGTATAATACACAGAAATACATTAAATAGTGTAAAAATGTAGATGCCAGAACAAGTGAGGTTTCTGATTAGTTTCTACTGCATCATCACCTTCTGGCTTTGCCTTGTTGTCCATATGTGATGGATTTTCACACTGCACTTAAGGCAAGGCAAGGCAAGGCAATTTATTTCTAATGCACAATTAAAAACAACAGTAAGTTGACCAATGTGCAGTACAGATTCTACAACATATATAAACAGCAAAACATACAATACACACACACATCTGTTATACAGCACAGGAGCAGTGTTGGGAAGTAACTAGTTACATGTAACTAAATTACGTAAATTTACTTATGGGGGTTACTTTTGATTTTTTTTTTCTCACACACACACACATACAGATTTAAATGTTCCCTTCCAGGAACTCGAGCTGCGTCCGAAAACGCTATGGGAACGCCTTCAGCGTGACCACGCTCTGAATCTCATGTGCAATCAGTCCGAA
>JAFVLL020014175.1:0-13907 GCA_021397915.2 Tor tambroides | reverse complement strand
TCGGACGGGATTAGTTTTCTCAGAGGATCACTGAGTTTGCTGAAAAACAGTAGGTAATTTGCTCTGGAATTATTACAGAGGTCGTGTGAGAAAAACAGAGACATGGCAGATTCGGACGGGATTAAAATCACCAAGTACGTCTGTGAAACACAAATTTCTCTAACAACCCCCTGTAAAACTAGTCCCGTCCGAATAGGGCTTATGAGAATGTGGGTTAATTTAACAGGGAATTAGAGACTCTGAATCGATATGAACTGATTTTATGGGAGTGTCTTATGATACGCGTGAGTATTGATGTGGGAATGAACCATACTAAAACACACACTGATCAAATGAAGCCCAATCCTGTGGGATCAAACACAGCAGCCCAGACACAGAAGCAGGACGACGGAGCGCGTCTGAAAGGATATTTACAAGATTTACAGCCCAAATCTCAAGGAAAGCACACTGAGGTCGGCCTGGCCTCTTTACATCTGAACACACACAGAGAAGAACGGCTGTGACGGTTTCCATGGCTCTGAGACTTTAGACAGAGACAGACGAGCGTGTCAGATCTGCCTCCCACTGACTCACTTCAGAACAAAAAACACTAAAAACACTCTCGGCACTTCACATAAGATAAACACTAACTGAAGTAAAATCAAATAAAAAATATTTTATTTAAGAAAAAAAATGTCTTTTTCATTTTAAGTTGAAACACTAAAATATCTAAATAAAAATAATAATAATTAAACAAAAAGTAGTAAAAATGATAGAAACAACAATTACTAAAACTTTAAAAATATATATAACAAAAAGGGAAAATGAAAATAATTTACATAAAATATTAATATTTATTTAAAAAGTATATTAATAATACTGAAACAACAACAAAATTACAAAAACATTCAAATTAAAATGAATAATGTAAAAAAAAAAACTACTTTAAAATATTAATAAAAATATAATAGTAAATTAATGCACACAAAACCAACAACAAAATTACTAGTCATTTAAAATTAAAATCAAAAAGGAAAATATAAAAATAAAAACATTCAAAACATTAATAAAACCATAATAGTATATTAATGATACTAAAAAAACAACAATTACTTTAAACAATATTACGAAAACTTTTCAAATTAAAATGAAAAGAGGAAATGTAAAAATGAAAAACTATTTCAAAATATTAATATACATGTTTATTAAAAGGTACTAAAACAAAATTATTAAATTTAAGGGAAAATCTAAAAATAAAAACTAGTAGTTTAGTAATGATACTAAAACAACAAAAATCCTAAAACTTTAAAATTAAAATGAATAGGAAAAATATAACATTAAAAAAATGTTAAATACTATAATAGTTCATTAATGATATAAAACAACACTGATTGTATTTCTCTCCAGTGAACATCTGTGACGCTCACAGGATTCAGCGATAGTAATTAAACATGCGCGCTAACGAGCGCAGATGCTGAGGTGAGAATCAAACAGCACATGCAGATCACAGCACAGCTTCACAGGACTCTCACGAGCTGATCTACAGCCGGACGCAGGACAAGACCCACAAATAAAAGAGAATAGCACTGCAATCACATAGCCATGTCCTAAAACACTCAGAACACCTTAGCAGCGGCATAGTCAGCTTTATTTCTATAGCGCTTTATAGCACACAGACTGTGTTAAAGCAGCTTTTCACTAATAAACAGGAAAATAACTTGATGCTAAATTTATCAATTAAAAGCTAACTGAATTTCAACTGTAAAGCAGCTCTACAGAAGACAACAGATCAGTTCAATTCAGTGTTGATTCATTTCACTTCAACAACACTGTCAGTGCTGCAAAGTGAGTTTTACTAGTGATTTCTGAGTGAAAATCCTGTTAAAGCAAATGAGTGCAGTTTAAATGCATTTCATCTGAAAGCGTAACGTATCCCTGAACTCATCTGCTCAACTGAACATGACAGTTCAACATTTTCCTGAATTTGAAGAATGTTTCAGCTGATTTTGTCCATATTCTCAAAGTCAATGAGACTGAAACATTTTCAAGCTCCAGAAGAGTGTGAGTGAGAGTGAGTCATCTGAGCTGATTCAGTGAGCGAGTGAGTCATCTGAGCTGACTCAGTGAGCGAGTGAGTCATCTGAGCTGATTCAGTGAGCGAGTGAGTCATCTGAGCTGATTCAGTGAGCGAGTGAGTCATCTGAGCTGATTCAGTGAGTGAGTGAGTCATCTGAGCTGACTCAGTGAGCGAGTGAGTCATCTGAGCTAACTCAGTGAGTGAGTGAGTCATCTGAGCTGATTCAGTGAGTGAGTGAGTCATCTGAGCTGACTCAGTGAGTGAGTGAGTCATCTGAGCTGATTCAGTGAGCAAGTGAGTCATCTGAGCTGATTCAGTGAGCAAGTGAGTCATCTGAGCTGACTCAGTCAATCACATCACAGTGACAGATTGATTAATTAACTAATATCTGTGCATTTTTAGATTATTATACCTGCACCCATTAACAGAAGTGATCAATCCACCCATCAGACCTGAAAACTCTCTACAGTCGAAACGTGTTTGTGATTCAAACTGACGAATCGAACGCAGAGTAGTTCTTGATTCATTTCAATAATAAAACACTGCTGCTAAAATAACCCTGAACTGGCCTCTGCAGTTAATGAAAAGCATGTCTGCATCCCTGCTGCAGCGTTTGTCCTGGTTTCAGCAATGTAAAACTGCTTCAGGTCAGATGTTATTCTCTTTTCTCCAAGCACAGTTTTTCCATTCTGTCTCTGTAAATCGGCACATTTTGAGTCTCTCATTGATTTTCTATCTCTCTCTCTCTGGCAGCAGATGTGTGGATGGATGGACGGATGGGATTGAGCGGTAAAAGCTTCAGGTTATCGATCGGACCCCCATTAGGCCCGAAGCGCTGGGCCACTAAAGCGCTTTCCGAATGTGGAGCGGGTCGCAGCGCAGGTGCCGTTTAACCTGAAAAACAAACCTGTGTTTGTGACAACTGACTCTTAGATCAACCCACACCACCCGTTCATGATAAAAACAGAAAGAACAGCTCAATAACTGTTTGATGGCTGTTAGACACACTGTTTCTGCCAATCCGTCTGTACGAGGATGCACAAATCTGCATATTCATCAACACAGAGCATTATTATGTGTGAAGATGCGTCTGACAGCATTATCGTGAAAAATGACTCGTTGAGTTTAACGAAGAGCAGATCCAGCGGCAGTCAGACGTGAACACAGCCTCAGCAATCATCAGCAGCTCACATGAGAGCATTTCATTAAAAAACAGCACTTTGAATGAAGTTATTTCTGAGAGACTGGGTGTTTTACAGCAATACTACCAGCTTTCAAATCAGATGATTCAGTCCGTGAGTGAGTCATTTGAGCTGATTCAGTGACTCGCCGGAAATGATATAGTAAGTTATCTGCGCTAATTCAGGGACTCATCTGAGCTGATTCAGTGAGTCATCTGAAATGATCCAGTGAGTCATCTGAGCTGATTCAGTGAGTCATCTGAACTGGTCCAATGAGTCATTTTAAATGATTCAGTGAGTCATTTGAACTGGATAAATAAGTTATCTGAAATGATTCAGTGAGTCATCTCCACTAATTCAGTGAGCCATCTGAGTTAATTCAGTGAGTCATCTGAAATGATTCAGTGAGTGAATGTGTGTGTAGTAAATTTGTATGTATAGTGCCATTAACGCTTTGGCTACGTAAATATTCCTTTTGCCATGCCCATAAAGCTATCTGAATCTGAAACTGAGTCATCTGAGCTGATTAAGTGAGTCATCTGAGTTGATTTACTGAGTCATCTCAAGTGAGTCATCTGAAATTATTCAGTGAGTCATCTAAACTGGATAAATGAATTATCTGAAATGATTCAGTGAGTCATCTCCACTAATTCAGTGAGCCATATGAGTTAATTCAGTGAGTCACCTGGAATTATTCTGTGTGTGTGTGTGTGTGTGTGTGTGTGTGTGTGTGTGTGTGTGTGTGTGTGTGTGTGTGTGTGTGTGTGTGTGTGTGTGTGTGTGTGTGTGTGTGTGCGCGTTTTTGTGAAAAGTCAGGACATAGATTTGTATAATGACAAAGGTATGACATAGGTATTACAAGGAGAAGGTGACTTCTCAGGACATTACCCCATGTCCACTTTTCAAAAAACGCTTATAAATCACACAGAATGGAGTGTACTGAAAATCTGAAATAGCACAAAGTTTCCTGTAAGGGGTAGGTTTAGGTGTAGGGTTGGTGTAGGCAATAGCACATACAGTTTGTACAGCATAAAACCATTATCATGGGATGTCCCCAGTTTGTACAGTATAAAAACCATTACGCCTATGGGATGTCCCCACTTTTCACAAAAACGAACATGTGTGTGTGTGTGTGTGTGTGTGTGTGAGTCTATGATTCAGACTGATGACGCCTGTGCTCTGCAGGCTGTGTCTTATTCAAAAGCTGCAGTCTCGAGGAAAAAGAAATGACAGTATTTTACGTCTCACAAGGAATAACAGGCAATTTTAGAATGGCTATTTTTCTGAAATGAGACATCTTCAGTGACACATGCGGCCTCGCCGGCGGAGTGAGTGGCTGTTAAACGGAGCGTCCCGCGGTGCTGTATGTGTACCCGTGCTCAGCGAGGACAGCACACACACGCGTTGGTTACTGAATGCTGTATTTAGCAGAGGTCAGTGTTTCAGAAGCACAGCTGCTGACTCAAACCTCTGCTTCAGCTTCAGTAAACCCATCCTCTCATCCTCCATAACAAACACTACTAACCGCCTCAACCGCACAGAATCATGGGAAACACTCAGTGTCTCCTTCACTGATTAATTAGCAGATTAGTTGGATCAGCACAGACTAATCAGACTAAACTCAAGAGCTGGTTTACTTTAAGCACTATTTAGGAAAACGGGGTAAATTAAGCAGCTAGACAAACGAACATCAGCCCATGTTTGCGCGGTCAGTAAACAGACATCAAGGGCTCTAAATGTGGTCAGTATTGTTAGGACTGAAGGGCTTGTTAACCCTTTTCAGCCGGTTTGAGCGGAGGAGTGATTATTTAGGCCGTTGTGTGTCAGGAAACAATCAGCTATGGCTGTTATTAGAAGCGTTCAGTGATGTTTGGACAGAATCTGTTCAAATCACTAATACTAACTTAATTTCACACATGAAAAAAAAAAAGACATTTCAGTTTTGCAGCAACATTCGTTCAATGTGTGAGATTTATTACTAAAAACTCTGATGTCTGTGAGAGATAATCATAATCACATTAGAACGATTAATCAACCAGTATCTGAGCATTTTTAGATTATTATACCTACACCCACTAACAGAAATGACCAGTCCATTTTTATTTAAATATTTAGATATTATTTTTGTAAAATAAGTGTTTGTGACATAGATCATTAACACTTTTTAATTTTTTTTCATTTAGTAATTTAATTAATTAATTTATTTGTTTATTATTAAATGTATTTTTATTTTTTATATTTATATATTATATACTTCTAGCAAAAAAAAATACATTTAAATCTGCCATTTTATTATTTTTCTCATAAAATTGCATAATAAAACACATTTTGAAAAAAAAATAAAAATGCTGGATTTTTCACAAACTTAAATCAACAACATGTTTTATTATTTATTTTTTTATTATTTATGTTTATTATTACTTATTTAAAATAAGTATTTGTGCTTTAATTCTGCTACTCTTTGTATATTTCTCATTGATTTGCATAATAAAATACATATTGAAAGACATGAAGTTGAGTTTTGGTGAAATAGACATCAAACTGCTTGATACGATAAAAAAGAGCCATTAAGCATTTTATATTCGGCGTCCATCAGAACTCAAAATAGCATTCCTCTATAATCAGGAATGCTTTTCTACGCTCGCGTTCGGTCACTGATGTCGTTTCAGCTGTCCTCTGCGTGAATGAGTTCCAGCGTCAGTAAAAACCTCCAGAGCTCCTTTCATTCAGGAACTTCTGCTCTGCACATACCAAAAGCCAAGAATCACTGCCCGACCAATCATCAGGAGCCAAACACAAAGCCTGTCAGAGTCCACCAATCATCAGCGGACAGGAAGTACAATAAGCTGTCCAATGGAGAGGTGGAGACCCTTCCAAAGCACCACACACAGCGCCAGGCGCTCTTTCTCATGATAAACACTCATCATGTTCCCTGCTTTGTCATGTTTGGCTTCAGTGTCTGGTTTATGGCATGGTAAAAATGCCTTGTCCCATTGAACGCGGAGACTTTGACCGTGACATGGAGCAGGAGGAGGTCCATCGACCTCTGACCAGACAGACCCACACTCTCCATTCTCAACAATAGAGCCCGGAGGCTCTGATCGCAGCGGGTCTTGGCCGGCGGCCCGCGGCACTGCTAGGGGTGCTTACACTAGCTGAAAGTCAACAATACATCCATTTACTCTCAACGCTTTCAAAGTGTCTGCCAGGAGCGTAAGTGACTTCAAACGCCAAGAATCTGTCAGCTGTGATCTTCACATTCACACCTTCTACAGTCAAGGCCTGCAGCACACTACACTCACTAATTCATACAGAACAGTGTGTGCTATTCTAAAAGCAGCCACTCTGCAGTTAGGGTGATACACTTTCATTCTCTTTTAAATTATACAATGTTACATTTTGCTGCTACAATATTATATTTGCCTGCTACAAATGTTACATTTAATTGCTAAAAATGTTACATTTAACTGCGAAAAAGCTACATTTAACAGCTACAAATGTTATATTTAACTGCGAAAAAGCTACTTTCAACTGCTACAAATGTTACATTTAATTGCTACAATATTATATTTAATTGCTACAATGTTACATTTAAGTGCTATAATTGTTACAATTTTACATTTAACTGTTACCTTTAACTGCTACAAAGTTATATTTAACTGCTACAATGTTCCATTTAACTGTGAACATCAAAACTGACAATAATATGAATGATTCTTGCCGTTTAAACTCTCTGCATTCACACTTATGCTCTTCATATCCAGGTGTAGGAGGCCAATCAGGCGTTCATTTAATTGGAGAACAGACACACTGTAATGACTGAAAATGAGATGAAGGTCTTAAACCTCTTAACTAATCCCCAGAGCCTCATTTAACAAGTTAACAAGCTTCTGCTAGCTCAGAATGAGTGTATCTCTGCTAATAACTATCAAGAACCAGTTCACTAAAACCCAACAATGCACGAAAAGAATGATGACAAGAGAATATGAAAAGATTAAAAACAAGCTCATGAAATATGAAAATCAAACGTCAAAGTCAACAGTCACATGCTTCTAATGAATATTATCCCTCATGCTGTCACAAAAAAGGTTCTTCCAGCCAATTAATATAGTGTTTTATGTCACTATGTTTTTAATAGATCTTTGATTTGAGAGGCTTTTTCTGCTCACCATGACAACAGCCACACATCCACAGCTAGAAGAGCCTCTTGACACGCTGACATCATCAATGTGAGACACATATTTCACTGTCAGAAGAACAAGCGCAGCACAGCATGTCTACGGCAAGCACTCAGAGACACATTTCATTATTTCCTGACAAAACGACCCCGTAAACGCCCGCTGAAGGCCGAGACGTGCAGCTTTTGAAGTCAGACGCTGTATAAACGTTAAAGGTGTAAAACAAGTCAGAGACACGTCGAGGGAACGCTTTGTTGAATCGCTTAACCTTGCCCGACTTCAGAGGCTCTTTAGCTTTCTCTGCCTTCTCTTGATTGTCATGCAAATGCTGAAGGACTAAAGGCTGGGGAATTTGTAACTTGTGTTTTCAAAGGATTCCCAACCCGCCTTCAACCCTAATTACATTTCACCTCTTTTGTTGCCAGCACAAGCTAGTATCACTTCTGAGCGTGTTTCCCAGCGCATAACTCTAAATCTCCCTGCAGACGTGTTTCCAGTGAGTCATGGCCGCTTTTATATCACAGCACTCGTAACATCAAAGCCATCAGTGTCATACTGTCAGCGACGGCCGCTCTCGACTAGGGTTGGATACTGAAACCTTTATGACCGGTATGAACCGGACCCAATCAGAACACAGATTTCGCTACATTTCATTGCTACAGTATTATTTTTGCCGGCTACAAATGTTACATTTAACAGCTACAATATTATATTTAACTGCTACAAATGTTACATTTAGCTGCTACAATATTATATTTAACTGCTACAAATGTTACATTTAGCTGCTAAAAGCTACATTTAACTGCTACAATATTATTTTTGCCGGCTACAAATGTTACATTTAACAGCTACAATATTATATTTAACTGTCGATTGAAATATTTGCCCTCTGGTGCTCTGAAAAGTATGTATAAGGGATCATCACCACACATATCACCAGTTAAATTATACTGCGTTCGTGGTGTCAGAATAATCAGAAAAATAATTTACCAACTGAGAAAATTCAGCTGAACTCAAGTCCAACACATCTTTGTAGTAAAGTTAGTGTCCATGTTGTTTTCGCATTCTGACTTAAAAGCTTCTTTTTGTGATCTGATGTGGCTTCTTATCACAGAATGAGGAAGAAAATATGTTCTGTACTGTAAAAAAGGCTATGTCGATTAGCAACGGATTATAAATATACTGAATTATTATGAAAAAATCAGAGATGGCTTGAAGAACACAGATAAACTATACATTGTTGCAGTTGAGTGTTTATTGTCTTCATGTTTCATCATTCAAAGTGTTTCTATCTTCTGTCTATTCAGTTACAGCCACAGATGGATGCTTTTGTCCATATCAGGGATTTCCTGGAATGTTCAATTACTTCTGTGATGCATGTTTAGAGTTTCTGTGCAAGGGTGCCCTCCAGCTTCCAGTATGAATGAAACAGACATTAAATGTGTTTATAACGCTCAATAATGACCAATCCGTCCTATCTGGGTAAAAATAGGAAAAATAATACTGCTCTCAAAAGAAATCTGAAGTAGAATCCATGTACAGGATTCAATTTTTATAATAATTTGTTTTAAAAATCACATTTTAAATTGCAAAAAATTCTCTGAGGTCCCAAGCTACCAGAACAAACCGAAGCGAAAACTATGGTTTAAAAACCAAGGTATGTATTGAACCATGGGCTAACTGTATTGCTGCATCCCTGCCAGTAATACTTTGCTGTTATTAGTGCTGTAACTGTTATTTAGTGTTAAATTATTGTAGTGTTGTAGACACACGGTCAGCAAGAACAAACAGAAGAGCTGGAGACGCTGTTCACGGCTGATTCTCGTTCCTGAAGATTCACACTGCCTTTGTTTATTGAGCGTGAAATGAAAGCGTTTGGGTGTAAAAATCAATTTGCCAAAGCAGTCAGTGATTCTGTGATTTGTCACACGTTACATAAGACTCCTACACATGTGTATATCCAGTGTTTCCGTGGACCGCACAGGTATATTTGGCATCTCTATTGCGATTATATTCACGTGACACTTTTCATGCCTTTTTAAGCTCTGCTAGTTCAAACTTTCACTCAATTTAAACCAATCAAGCTCAACAAAACTTCATTTTCCTATTGTTTGTAATTATTTTCTGTGGTCTTGTCTTGTTTTCAATAAGATAGGGAAAGTGTTATGCATATATGAATTAGGCAAGTGTTAATTGTTGGTGTGGTATCAAAATAATAATAAAAAAAGTGACATTTTAATCTCATCTAAACTTCGTTTTCAGTAAAAATAAGTATATTTGTGATATATGACATGGTGAAAAATGACTTGTGATAAATAATAAATAATTTAATATATTTTTTAAATATTTTATCATTTATATTTGTAATTTATTTTTAATAGGAATTTTAAATAAAAACATTGCATACTTTTTGTATACATTGTAACACTGTAATTGTGTTTTATATAATAATGTATATTTATAATTTTTTTCATTATTAATTAATTACTAATAATAATGGTTTCTATTTTAATGTACTTTAAAGTATAATTTATTTGTGTGATGCGCAGCTGAATTTCCGTCAGCCATTACTCCAGTCTTCAGTGTCACATGATCCTTCAGAAATCATTCTAATATCTAATATTTATAATAATATAAATGTTATATAGTTTTAATTTTTAATTAGTTTTATTACAAATATTAATAGAAATAACTGTATACTTTAATATACATATTTTATATAATAATGCATGTATAATTTATTTTAATAACATGAATAGAAATAATTTTACACTTTAATATAAATATTTTATGGAATAATTTATATTAATAGAAATAATAATATATACTTTCATAGTATAATCATTTACATTTATTATTTATTGTTAATAGAAATAACTGTATAATATAAATGGTATTTAATAATTGATGTAAATAATATACTTCTAATAAAAACATGAAATCCATGAAAACATTGTGTTAAGGATCACGTTATTTGTTGTTTGTCACATCATGTTTTGTTGTTTTGTGTTTCAGACGTGTGGGAAACGCCTCATCCGTCACTGAATCCCTCGCTCACTATCGTCTCCACGGGCTCGATCCGACGGCAGGCTGCTGCTTTTATCGCTCTCTCGCAGGACTTTATCCCAGCAGCTCTGACTGCGCGCGCCGCATGGCTAATTGGATTTTTTTCTACCATGGAGAATCCAATCACAGTCGGGCCCGTTCAATTTCACTAACTCACGCTTTAACCAGCCCAGATGAACTCACACATTCAGACAAACAGGAGAACCGGCCTGGATCTGGATGCTTTCACTCCCACGGCACACAAATCAAATAAGAGGAAATGAAAACGCGTGAGTGAGCATCTGTTAGGTGTGTCGGAAACACAGAGCCGCTGCTTTTAATTCAGACGGCAGCTTACGTTACAGGTTAACAAAACCAGCCGTCTCTCGTTACGCTGAGAGGGTGTGTGCCTCAGCCTTTCACAGGCACACTGGATCTATAGCACCCGGATCAGCCCTCCTCTGGACCCCTGCGGAGATTCCCAGGAGAACAGATTAGAGCCGGAGGGATCCCTCCACATTAATGAGAAACCTGCAATTAATATACAAGCGCTGGTGAAAACACTCAAACATACGTCTGTAAAGTCAGAATATATGAAGAAGGTGCAGGACTCTAAACACAAACCCCCTAGCAACCACCCACACACCTTAGCAACTGCACAGCACTGTGATAAAACCACCAATAAAAACACACACAAAACCCGAGGATCATAGGGAGGTAAAGTTGGCATGGACAGCACTCACATCTTCAGAAAATTAAAAAAAAATAAAAATAAAAATAAATAAATAAGAAACACATACTGTCTTTAGCAATATGTCTATATAAATATATATATATCAATTTTAGAAAATAGAAAATATAGATTAAAAATATAATCAAATTTTCTTCAGGAAACCGTAATAAAATCTCACATTTTCTTCAGAAAAAAAAAACAAAAAAAAAACTTTACAATTATTAGTTTACACATTAAAATTTAAATATTATTTTTAATTAAATAGATCATTTATATTTTCTATTTTATAGATATTTGAAAATATCACATTTTCTGGAGAAAATATATCTAAAAATTTCTTCAGAAATATATATTTTTAATTTGATATATTTTTTAAATGTTTTCCAAAGAAAATGTGATGCATATTTTAACTGCATAGATTTTTTTAAAATATTATATTTTCTACAAAAAAAAAACAAAAAAAAAAAACAGGAAATTTTAAAAATTAAAAATGCATGTTACATTTTCTTCAGAAATACATAAATATCTAAAATGAATCTCTCTCTCTCTCTCTCTCTTCCAAATGTTAAAAAAAATCTAATTGCCTTCAGGAAAATGTAAAGAACATATAAATAAAAATTTGTAAAGCTATTTTTTTAATTGTTGCCTTTATTAGACATTTTCAACCTCTCCCTCTCTCTGTCTGTGGTTCCCTCATGCTTCAAAAAATCCACCATTGTGCCCATACCAAAGAAAAATAAAATCACATGCTTGAATGATTGGAGGCCCATTGCTCTGACACCCATATTCAGCAAGTGCTTTGAGAAACTCATCAGAGACTACATCTGCTCTGTGCTGCCTGCCTCACTGGACCCGCTACAATTTGCATATCGCAGCAACCGTTCCACAGACGATGCTATTGCCTTCACCCTGCACACTGCTCTCTCCCACCTGGAAAATAAGAACACCTATGTGAGAATGCTGTTTGTGGACTACAGCTCAGCATTCAACACCATAGTGCCTGCCACACTGGTTGAAAAGCTTCAGACTCTGGGACTAAACGGATCTCTGTGCAGCTGGATCCTGGACTTCCTGACGGGCAGATGTCAAGTGGTCAGAATGGGCAACAACACTTCATCCCCGTTGACCCTCAACACTGGTGCTCCCCAGGGCTGCGTCCTCAGCCCACTCCTGTACTCCCTGTACACACATGACTGTACAGCAACACACAGCTCCAACGTCATCGTCAAATTTGCTGACGACACAACGGTGATAGGCCTGATCACTGACAACGATGAGATGGCCTACAGAGAGGAGGTGAGAACCCTGACTAAATGGTGTCAGGAGAACCACCTCTCACTCAACATCGACAAGACCAAGGAGCTGGTGGTGGATTTCAGGAGACAGAGCAGAGAACACACACCCATCACCATCGACATGACACCTGTGGAGCGAGTAAACAGTTTTAAGTTCCTCGGCGTTCACATTACTGAGGATCTCACATGGTCCGCTCACACAGATGCAGTGCTGAAGAAGACACATCAACGCCTCTTCTTCCTGAGACGGCTGAGGAAGTTTGGAATGAGCCCCAGCATCCTCAGAACATTCTACACCTGAACATGTCAGACAATCAGCTTTACATCGTCCTCCAGTGTTTCTGAAGAGATTCGCCTGAGATGAGTTTAAACTCAGGTTAACAGACACACAGAGCGAGAGCTGAACGGCAGGCCTTAAGCGCCCAGAGCAGAGGATCATGGTCCTAATCTCACCGCGCCTGTGGGATTGTTCATTTCTCCAGCTGTTTTTAACTCTCTATCGCTCATATGAACTCATCTGAGATCACATCTGTAAGCACATGGAGCAGCAGACTCTCAAAATAAAGAATTTCAGAAACAGATGATAATGTGCATTAAATCTGATATATGTGCTCATGCTAACACATCTGTTCACGGGAGACGCTTCACTTCATTCCATCTGGATCGAGCAGAACAACTGCATTTACACACCAGGATGAAAACACTGCATCGACACTGGAAATCCACTCAAACAACATGAGCATAACAAATCAACAAAAACACCTTCTAACAACGTTTAGCTAATGTTCCCTTTAAGTTATGAAAATGTTATATATGTATTTGTGTTTATATGGTTATTTGTGTATATGTATATATTGTTTTTTGTTGCTTATTGACTGTTGCATGTGAATGTAAATGAGCATTTATGCTATAAGTTTGTGTTGTAGCTAGACATTTTTGTGATGTAGTTAAAAGCAATAAAGATATTAAAAAGTTATCAAAATGTTATTTCATTTAAAAAAAAAATAAAAACATTCCATGAATGATAATGTTTTTGTGCTTTAACATTATTAAAGACCAGATAACTCTGAATGAATGTTCTATTAACATTACTGGAAGAACCTTTTTTTGTTCCTTACCTTGAGAGAACCTTGCCAGAACGTTCTGAGAACATTTCCTGTCAAATAGGAGCATTACAGTTCCTAAATCCTCATGAATGGACTCAGTCTGATGACATTTGAGATTCAGTTTGCATCTCAGTTATAAATCCATAAAAAGTTCAAACCTAGAGTGAGTCTGTGATCACTTTTTAAAGCATGTTAAAGACGGGTCAAACGAGAGGCCAGTCACATTACTCTCTGAGGTCTGTCTCAGAGCGAGATCTGGTCTTGAGCTCTCTGGAGATCCAGCTCTGAAAGACCTCCATCAGATGCAGCTTCA